>CM034402.1:20635000-20910000 GCA_019925095.2 Dendrolimus kikuchii | reverse complement strand
TTTTTACGACAGTTGCGCGGACGTAGGAGTATGAAATTTCGCACACTTATAGTTTATATAGAGGACAAGTGCATAATGCTATTTTTTTTTAAATTGTGCATAAAAAAAAACAATACACACACTACCATGCATTTGACACACACACGCATATATACTCTTTTGTTTATTGTTCAAGTCAAATTAACAGTGTAGCCTTGGCGAAATCTGTGGTTATAGAAGTATAGTCTTAGACAAGAAATTATTATGGTCGAATTTCGACCATGAACGACCACTAGTTAAGTTAGTTACGTGAGATGGCCATCAAAGGTTCTTTTAGAAACCAGATTGAATTCATTAAATTAAAAAATTATAAAATATTCTACATTATTACTTACGATGTGGCTACACAGGCTCAATAGAGACCTAGTACGGGTACCAGAGTTAACTTTGAACACTCCTATTAAATTGTCCGAGTATTGTTAATAATATTATGTTTCCTGTACTTGTTATGTAAATAAGTAAATCTCATTACATATCTAATGAGGGCAACACTCGGCAGTCATCTCGAAGGCTTCTCAAGAACCTCCTCAATCAGCAGCTTTCTACGTGCATGCAGGTGACCCAACTTAGGTTTTTAGTAACATTGCGAAATTATTTTGGAAGTCATAGAGTTACCAGACATCACAAGTTTAAATTTTAATATCATTTATTCATAATTCAAATTCGTTTATTTATAATTAAATTCATTTAGTCATAATTCAAATTCATTTAGTCATAATTCAAATTCATTTATTCATAATTCATTTAGTCATAATTCAAATTCATTTATTCATAATTCATTTAGTCATAATTCAAATTCATTTATTCATAATTCAAACTTATTTATTTATTTAATTTATTTGCTTAAACACCTGGGTTACAAGGTTGTTACAATTTAAAACAAGTACACAGCATGTTCTTGCCAGATTGGCGTGCAAATATCCATCACGCAATTAATTTTGCTTATTATATTAATCTAATCATAAATTACAATATACATTGTTCATTATAATTGTCGGAAATAAATTACATAAGAATATCATGATCATCATCATCATAAATTGTGTAGTTTAATATTATCGGCGAAAGAAACTGAGAGACTGAGTAAAAACACTTATTAGCCAACACCTCAAATAGTTTCATTTTGAATTAGCCTGATCATTTTTTTTTTATAATCACCCAAAGTTAATTTTATATCTCAAATTACCGCACCCATATTATGACTTATTTGGAATGAGGTATAAATAGCCGATAATAAATAGCCGAGGTTTTCCCACAGCGCTACAACACGAGGTTTTTTTTTAAAAAGGGTGTCATAAAATTTTTTCGAATCCGGCAGCGCGTTAGTGACACCTCTGGTGTTGCAAACGTCCATAGGCGACGGTAACCGCTTTCCATGAGGTGGGCCGTCTGCCTGTCTGCTGTACTCCAACGATAAAAAATAATAATATTGAAATCTATAATAGGGCGATATTTACGTCTTAGTTTTTTAACTTGTAAAAAGTATCCTTCTACCTCCTTCTTCATTTTGAACTAGAAGATTGTAAGTTAATATAGCCACTTCAGGAGATTATTATATAGCTTACCTATAAAGCTTTGGTATGGCGTGAGCAGCAGTCTTCCTAACGTACGGACTCATATCACTTGCAGAATCCCTGATTGCCAACATGACTATCGGCACAATCATTGTCACGCGAATCGAAGATAGGACACGCAAGGCACTTGCACGAATTAATTGATTTGGGTCCTGAAAGTGAGTAAGACATTCTATCTGCATGTCGCTATTAGAGAATCCTACAATACGCATCACATCAGTATTGAACTCCGGAATTGAAAAGCCCGAGTTCAGCTGTGGGACATTTATGGGCTGAGATAATTTTATTTTACTTATAAATCTTAGAATATAGTGGGTAATGCAATACTGTACTATCATCTTTAATAGCTACATTTTAACTTCGTATATTCTTACAAAATCTTGATAGCTGCAATATTTTAACCCTTCATTCTTTTATTGATATTACCAAAATCCGCAAGACTCCGCAACACTATCACTATCTAGTAATATACCAAGAAAATATACCCATTTCATACAAATCCTATATAAACAGAGTGAGACAACAACACAATTAAAGATCACGTGCACAAACGCGATCTGCACTGTCATCGCGGACACATATGTGCTAATAGTGAGCTGCAGGGTTAAGAAGTGTAAGATAACAAAGAAATAAAGAAAATCATTTTATATAAGACAAATTACAGCAGATATAGTATAATTGCTAACATGTTTAAAAACTAAAGTACCTAACATAATTTTATCCCAAGAGGAGCATGGACCAGGACCAGCATCATGCTGGTCTGATAAAACCAACATTGATCATCCGTTGACCCTTTAAGGAATTGCCACGGCAGATATTAAACACACACACATACATATATATTATGATATGTGTGTGTTTGTGTATGTGTAAAAGAAAGTATCTCAGTTGATTACTATACATAATTAATCTACCCTATAATATTGACTACTTAATAATGTGTACACAAATTGATGTGCTGTATGGTAATTAAGTACACAATTTTTTTAATAAGACTTAGTGAAAAACTACTAGATAAATAGAAAAAGCTACAAAAACCTCTACTGACTTTAAATCTCTATTCGCCACTAACATAAACTAGATTAAAAGCCTGCAAGCTTTAAAAAAAAAATTAATTACCTTGAGTGCCCTTTGGAATGTACTTATCGACAATAATGCCAGATCTTGTTGTTCCTCAGCATATCTTACCAAGTAAACATAAACTAATTTCTTCACCTCTATGTTCTTCGATACGACATTCTTCACCACTGCGGGAAATCTAAAATACGATGTCATAGGTAAAATCAAGACTTATCGTTGGAATATGATATTTAAATTCATTTACAAGCATTTATATATTCTGTAGATATGTATTGGTATGATATGTATATTAAGTATATATCTATGTAATATATAAAATTTCTGCATATATATATCATTTATGTATTTATTATTAAAATGTTAGTAGTTTGTACTATATGTTACATATACCACCATCGCCATTATCATCTCAATTCATTCCTGGGGTTGTCTGGAAGAGATCGCTTTTTAGCGATAAAACCGCCCTTTGTACATAACTAGATATCATTTTAGTCTTTAAGTTCATGTTTGTATTGGTGTACAATAAAGAGTTATCTATTTATCAAGACCTACAAGTGAACTCCTTAAAGTCAAACAGTACAAACATATAAATCAAGTTATTGAGTTCCATTTCATGTAGCCTTTATTTCTGCATTTGAGAAGTAACCTTACTAGGGATACCATATATATAATTGAACTTCAAGTGTAACCAAAATGCAAAAATAAATATTTTCTACCACAATTTGTAGTCTGTGCCGAGTGAAAAATAAAAATTACTAAATTTTTCAGTATTTGTTGTTATAGCAATTTTTTTTTATTACAGGAGATCAGCAGACAGGCAAATGACCCACTTGATGGAAAGCGGTTACCATCGCCTATGGACATTTGCAACACCAAAGGTGCTACAAATGCACTGCTGCTCTCTTAAAGGAGAGTGGAACCTGGTCACTAATGCCGGAACACAACTCGAAGGTTGTTATGGCGACATACTTTAGACCGGGGGTGGTAGCCATCCAGTCGGGCAAATGCCCTACCACCTGGCTGTGGGTTGTTAAGTCGCCTCTTACGACAGGCCACCCGGCCGCAGGAAATTGTATTCTTTCTCCATTCCTGCAAATAAATGTAAATAAATAGTATTTTTTATCAAATTTATTTCTTTTGCTTTTTAGTTATTCTTCAAGTCAGTTTCTTTTATTCAACTGTAACCAGTAAAGTTTAATTTCAAAACATTTCTACATACTACTAATATCATGGAAGCAGAATACTAGGAGTGACAATCATCAAATAAAAATGTACCTATACCAAAACTCCTGTGTTTAGGAGTTTTGGTAGTTACATTTTACTAAATTACATTTGACATGTCACCAGTTTTTTCTCTAAATTTTCAAACAGGTTGATAGCCCACCTGCTGAAATGTTATTATGGTCACCTATGAAGATTTTCAACACCAGAGGTGCCACTAATGCAATACCAGCCATAAAATTACACTAGCTCCTATAAGTATTAAATTCCATTATTTACATTAAATCATATTAAACAATTTCCAAAAAAAATTCAATATCATATTTCAAACTTCTTGAAAAGCATGATATGGGCTAGGTATAGATATGTGGTACTTGAATTTAATATGAATTTAATGGTGATATGAGTTGATAGATATACTTACAACTTATTTATAACAACTAAAACTGTTTTTAAGTGTACAAAAAAAGGTTTTTAAATAATTATGGCAAATTAAAATTTATAACAATGATCTGTTAATTTTGATAATAAAAAAGAGTGATTTAAGTTTAGGAATGTACTTACGACTTATTTATAACCACCATATTTCACAGATCCAATTTTAAAAACAATATAAATAGGTTAGACATTATTTTTTATAACTACCCAAAATTCATTTTCTATCTAGATATAGGGATTGCTGAAGGGGTAAGTATTTCTCCCCACCTCATCTATAAGCCCTCCTCCCTTATACACCACTTACTTCAAATTCAAATAAGTACCATATATATATATATATACATACATACATACATAACTTCACGCCAGTTCCCTTGCGGGGTAGGCACGAACGACAGAGTGCCATTTAGGCTTATTCTTACACACACACACACACACACACACACACATATATATATATATATATATATATATATATATATATATATATTTATATATATATATATATATATATATATATATATATATATATATATATATATATATATATATATATATCGCACCCAGAGCATGCTATGTACCGTGCATTAAATAATAAAGACAGGGACTTACAAATCAGATGCATCCCTCCCTTTTGCAATCATCCCAATGATCCTTTTCATAGCCTCTAACTTGAGGGAGTCTTTAGATCCATCCAACATTTGCTTGAGGTCTTCATTTCTACAATCAACAAGAGACAGCTACATTCATACATTGTTGTAAAAAGATAAGTTATTTTAAAATTTCTTATGATTCCGTTAATATTTTTTATAATTCCAGTGGGTTTAGTTATTTTGAATTAATTTATTCTGTGGTATAAGTGTTTTCATATTATTATTTATTGAAATTTAATCATATTAATCAATTATGGTAATCAATAACATTTATTTCTGGCCTATTTTTAAGATTTTTTGTTTTCCAGAGAGCATTTAGGACTGATATTTTCCATATTGTGATAGAAAAATATAATGCTTTTTTTTAAGCCATATCTCAATTCATTACATTTCTTTGCCCAAAAGTCCCCAACTCCTTTAAAAGGTACTTGTATAGATTTGTCATACATTTACCTTAATCCATCAAATTCCCCAAGCTCATATGCTCTGTCTATTGAGGACCTGGTATCAGATTCAGGTACAAACCTAAAATGACTGCATTATTAGTTAATAAGTGCTTCAGACGCATCATAACCCAAGGATTTTAGCCAATTTGTGACTTTATGCTTGGTTTCTCGTCTAATTAAAAGATATATTTTTAAGTCCTTCTTCGCTCTATTATACAGAAGGCTTTAGATTGAGTATGAGTGTTTCCAGGAAATATATGTATGATATATTGTTATTCTAAAATATTGTTATTAGATAATATAATAAACTTCCATTGTTTATATTATAATCATAATAATAAGTCATTTATTTCAAAAAATTGAGTATATCCATATTATACAATTTTATATTATAAAATTATTTCAATGTTATCAAAGTTCAAATTTCAAATTAATTCATGGCACAACAATTAATTAATAAGACAAATACTAGGGCATTACACCCGTGTCACTAAACTTATTATCAAATGTTTCTACTCCACCGCTTCAAAGGGACATGTATACCAAAATTACTTTAAGTATGGACTCTGCCACCGGGCCACAGACTACAAACAAACTCATTCATTTAACTGGGTATGCAGTTGCACCCATTTACATAGCAGTGGCTAGACCCATCAATCTACAAAAAGACAGCATGCTATTGGTGCTGCTGCAATTATATCATCCTTCATTTCATTAGGGTAATACAGCCTTATTGTACTTATCAGATTGTACTTTCTGTTAATATGTGGAGTTGGCTCCTTTGCCAATTAAGATATCATAGTTGTGTTATGACTTGAATACAATGGACAACAGTGGGGCTCAGTAACCAAATCAGAAATAGATTCCAGTTCTTTTAAGCCTTAGTAAACATACATAGAGGCTGTAAAATAATTAGAATTGAAATTTTAAACTAAAAATCTTTCAAAACTGATCCATAATAAAATTCTAAAACAAGTAATTAATATAACTGTTGTAGTTTGATATCAAAATACTAAATACTGGTCATGTAAATATAGTCAACTAAATAATGTCATATTCAAATATTACAAAATAATCACACTCTCCAATCCAAGCTTGCCCTTGAAATAACTTATTTTATTTCCAAATATTTACTTTAGTAACAATTAAATATATCATAGTATAGGTAATAAATACTTTACAAATTCAACACAATATTCAACAAAAACTTATTAAACTATGCATATTATAACTTGATATGCTTTTAAATCTTTCTAGAATTGTAGAAACTAATTTTTTAATTGCAAAATCACAGTAAAGATTCGTTTATAAAGATCTACAAAATTAAAAACTACCATTGAGATTACAAAAATTCTTAAATATTGTTATAAAACTAATCTGCTAAGAATATAGAATGTAGAAAATAATGTTGATGAAATATTAATGGACTACTAACTTTTTATAATCGGGTTGAAAAAAGGCTCCTGACGCAGGATCTCCAGCTGGATACTCCACTTCACCGGTAACAACTTTACTTTCGTTATTGTACGATGTAGAACTCATCTTGAAGTAACTATTATGTGTATATATTATTGATTAATATTATTCTCTTCTAAACTCCACACAAATAACAAACCAAAATAAAGATATAGCACTTTTCGATTTCAAAATTTCATTTTTTTTTGTCTCTTGACATATGACAGTATGAAGAGCGTGACGTTCACTGTAACTGCTGACTGACGTAAAACGTTTTGACATTTCTTCTTCTTCTTTTTTGGAGGATTATGGCTCCAACGCAATTAGCATTGATTTCGCCAGTGTCACAGTAGTTGATAAAATGTCAGGTGCATATATAAGAGATAAAAGAAAGAGAAAAATTTGGCCGGTAAATTCAAATTCTGTGATCCTGTGGACAAAACAGACATAGAATGTTAAACTAACTACGTAGTCTTCTCTATTTTTAAATATGACTTCACATACTGCAAAACTTCAACCAGTCCCAAGTATAACGACGATGGTATTTCCGCAATCTGACATCAATTTATGTCTCTAAGCTTCCTAAGATTTTATTTTCTATTTAAACTACAGATAAATAATTATTTAGTCATTGCTAGTATGTTTTTTACAACGATAAGAATTTCATTACACATCTTTAAACAGGGTTTTTCATAACTTGATTTTGTTAGTCACATTCGCGTGCGCTGCACGTCTTGTGTGACCACCTAAGACAGTCTCTCGGACATATACATAAACTGAGTGTTCATAAAATATACTAGGGCCTTTCTGAAAAATGAAAATATTAATTACACTTCCCATTTAGGACAAGCGAAACCGCAAGAAAAGCTTTTGTCTATTATTAAAGTTCTGCTATTCTTCCTTATTCATATGAATAATATGTAGTTTTAGTGGTTTTGTTGTATGTTTGCTATTTCCCTTTTCTTACAGTCTTGAGGATGAACTTATCACGTACATCGTATGGTACGAATTTTTGATAGTAGAGATCGTCATTATACAAAATTTTCTTTTAAATAATATAAAAAAGAATAGTTTCTATGCTTCACGGTTCCGAGGTTTACGCGAACGATACCAAGTGGAATATCCTCGAAAGTTTCGTAATATTATTGTTGATACTCGTAGAATACTGGTTTGTCTTTTCTATCTTAAAAGAAAGTTGTGGTAGCGTACCTAATGGCTAGCGCACGCCTTCCAAACTCAAAGGGCGCGGGTTTGATCCTGGCTGGAATGCATGCAACCACTTAGTCAGTTTTCTGATCTAATATGCATATTGTTACAATTACCACGTGCTAACAACGGTGAAGGAAAACATCGTGATGCAACCTGCACATCGAGATAACCGATGTGTCAAACCTGCCAAGTCACCTTGGACAAGCGTGGCGGGTATAATGTCCGTTCCCCCTATAATGGGAGGTCCGGGCCCAGCAGTGGGACATTTATGGGCTGATATTATTATATCTTAAAAAATGTAATAATGCTGTAGCTAGACAGCGAAGTCCATTTAGGTAGTGAACTTTTTAGAGTTACCGTTTTTAGCCGATTCCTATATCTATTCATTTACTTTCCTGCCCTACCGTTTTGACATTAGATATAGCTTATGTCAAATTTTAACCGTTAGTAAGGCAAATGAATGGTCGGTAAGATATAGGAAAAGGTCATGGCATATCGGTGCTATGGCGATAGCAAAACTAATTCCTACGGCTGGGCAGCCTGTCGTAAGAGGCAACAAACAAACGTATAGCCAAGTGCTAGAGCGTTCGCCTGTCTGGATGATTACCACCCCTGGTCTAGAGAATACCGCCATGACAACCTTGAGTTGTGTTCCAAGATTAGTGACCAGGTTGAAGGGCTGTCTTTATCCGCGGGTGCGAGGGATGCATGGCACCCGGGCGCAGGCACCTAAGGAGCCCAAGCCGCTTGACTTCAAGAAGTAATTTAAAAAAAACATCATAATTTTCAAGATCTTGAAAAATGACTGACATACGAACACAGAGTGACGGATTAAATAGTGTTCTGTTTTTGCTGAGAAACTAAAAATTTAAAAATATATAATATTGTTACGAATTTGTAGGATGTAAATTTGAAAATTCCGTTGCAATTATCAGTTTTATTAGAAGTACACATACGTAATTCGCAGTTCTTACAAGTATTGCCGAATACAACATAACCAAACGCAGAAAATCGTTATCACGTAAATCGCATAAAGTTGTTATAAGATACTCGCTCTTAAAGTGCACAAGGTAACACCTCGCTCACAGTCAGAACACGACTGGCGCATTTCCCAACTGACCGACCCTCATCTATTTGTAAATTAGACATGGCCTCCTAGCAACATGCCACCCTTAGGTTCCCCAAAATCGTGAATGAAATTCAAATGGGTAATAAGACACCTGCAAAGGATTTTTATTGTTGGTTCAGTCGAATTGATTTTCGAAACTGACAGCATATAAGTAGCACTTTGGTGGAACATATATCGAGCGACGGTTACCACTTACATTTTCGATCAGCGGCCATCGATCTGCTGTTCTGCAGCAAAAACAAATGAAAATACAATATTTTAAGTCTATTTACGCAGGTTTTTATCGAAATTCACATCGATACACCAATTTATAATAAGTAAATTTATGTCGTACTCAAAGATATGCAAATAATACAATGTATAATTTTTCATAAAGTACCACCTTGTGTACAACTTTGCCAATATACGTGAAAATACTAACTGAACATCTTACATTGCTGACTTTGTATGGCTGTATCAAAATAATTTCTGCCTTAAATAATTAATGTATAATGTATATCCAAACCCTGTTCTTATTTATAGTTTTCAAATAATAACCTGATTAACCAGTCAGTCAGACAACGTAACAAACATAGCGAATACACAAAAAACTTCATATTTTAGGTTTTATAAGAGTATAATAAACTTTATTATGTATAATTTTTAACACATTTCGTGTTACTGTGTTATTGGATAGTCGTGCAGTGTAGTGAATTACAAGGCAAGTAGTGGATTGATAAATGGTATGTTGTCAGTATTTTTCCTGTGTGATATAAGACTGGTCAATCTTATTTACGTACATATTAATATCTAGTTATATATAAGTGGTCTGCATAATTTTTGTTTATCTGCATTGATACATCAACACTATGATAGGTAGCGATGATAATATTAATAAATTAGGTAAGTGCTTGATAGTCCGTGCACAAAGCGCGTTTTCTCGGATATCTAGATGCGAACCAGCTTCTAAATGAGCGCCAATATGAATTTCATTATGAATTAAGGTATGATAAATGGCTATCTGACTTTGGGCATTAGCAGTAAGCCTGGATATTGCAAAGGCCGGCTGCTACTCAGTTAACCGGTACACGAATTTTAAGTAGTAGGTGGGCGTAGTGGGTAGGGGGCAAGGTATATTTACTCTTTATGTAACTCCTAGGGTCCGGAGTTCTTGAAGTATTTATTTTTGATAAACATAACCTCACCTATTTTTTCACTATCATTATTGTGATGGGTGGTGAAAGGTCGTTACCAGTGACTAGAACAGTGATTTAGGTTAGGTTAGCTTCAGAGCAAATCGTACGAGTCGAACGAGCGAAGCGAGCGTGCCGCGGCAGCGGCCGGCGTGTGCGAGAACCGAATGTAACCATTACAAAGAAATTTTATATTTAACCAGTCACTACTAGATAAAAATGAAACTTCGTTCATGTTGCCCTGACGACCGCAGAGACTGAGACCGCAGCGTGACATTTCACATTTTTGGTATAGCCTATAAAAAAATTGGATCAGGAATGACTATTAACTTCGGACATAGTCTAAGTTGTGAGATCCGGGGTATACATTAGCTCTGTCTCGAGTTTCATTGAGGTTTTCATGTGACGCTCTAACAAACAAGCAGACACAAATTTCAAAAGTTGTATTTTCGGAATCTCCTTGTCCGAATTATCATCCCTGATTTATTTCTTTTTTTAATTCATTATACTTTGGTATACTCCGTTCAATATAACTTGACACGCAGGGTCCAACAATCAAAAATATTAACACGTAAAGCTCGAGTCAAAAACACCTAAAATCGCGATATTTACTAGAAATTTCTAAGAAAAATTAAGAATAATTTACGTTTTGTAATAATCATAATTTATTACTTATTTTATACCATGATAATAAAGTGATGTCAATTTTTAGAATCTGGTAACCCTGCGTCGTTTTATCATGAACGGGGAATACAAACTATAATATTATAGAACCCTCTACAGATTGATTATATTATAGATAGATAATAATAGCAAAGAGAATAAATAACAGCTTGTGAAAAAAGTTAGACAAAAAATATAACAGCAAGGTTTGAAGGTTATTCACATAGTTATAACCACAGAACAAGTAATCATTACGTTGTAACATTGTATTGTACTGCCGCGGTATAAAGCCACTTTTATATAGATATATAGATAACACTTTAATGTACACAATTACAAAAAACTTACGGACTAGTATTATTTTATTTAAGTTTATGGCTTGGCAGCTAGGCCTTTAAGCCAGATGTTAGTTTACAATATAGTTTCTTTATTTTCTTAAGCCTATGTGTAGCACAGCTGAACTGTAGGTAATCAGCTAGTGCCATTCAACGGAGTTTTTGTGACAACTCAAAAGGCCACATTTGACTATACAGTTCACATTTCTCACAAAACACATAATTACTACTCAAAAACTATCAATATCCTACAACTATTGTTCATTTTAGTGTAATTTTACACATTTTTAGAAAATAAAAATGCACAGCACTACATCTCCTTTCAATTCCCGCCAAAAACTCCCCGAACTAGTATTATTCTAATCGTGTACAAAGGGCGGTCTCTTCTAGACAATCCGTTTTGGCATTTATCAAACTGATTTTAGTCGTTACGTGAACTATCGATAATAAAAATTGGAATCGATATAGGAAATCACACATTACCGAATCGATTAAAATGAACACGAATGATTATTTAAAAAGAAATATTTTACAACTAGTTGAGATAGGTAAAGAGGACAATTTGGCAAAGGGAGGAGAGTGCGTATGCGGACCCCATCCGCAGAAAGCGGCTACGGGGTCGCAGGCGCCGCTACGCACAAAGTCTCCTTCCACCATGATTCCAGCACAGGGGGCCGCGTGGACAAGTGGGGGATCCCGCGGATCCCCCCCCCCCCCCCTGTTGTTGAAGAGGGTGTCCTTCCCCGCAGGATAACCTGAGTTCGTCGACAAGCGTTGGGGCGTCACAGATGTAGTACCTATTGGCCCAGTTCCTGTGGCGCCCTGTAAAAGCTTGTGAGCTAGGGGCGCAGGTTAGGTTTAGTGGGTAGTTTGACGGCCGACCATCCCCCCTGCCCTCCGTTCGGAGGTCATGGGGGGCATACGGCCGATCAAGAGTCCCACACATCCCTCGGCGAGCCTTCCCCCCAGGCCCGAGGATGGTGTCCCAAGAAAAGATATTCCCCCTGCGTCATCAAAAAAAAAAAAAAGGTAAAGAGGACAATGTATTTATGGGAACGAACGCAGATCTCGCGCATGTTAAGGAACAGTTCGGATTTTAATAACTTTCTGTAATCGTTTTGTGAATTTAAAAAAACTATTGGACACGTGTTGCTGAAAAATGATAGCCATGGACATAAAATTTTAGGGGCAGTACATTCAGTACCATGCCAATGAGAAATTTTACACAACGCAACATAAAAAGAAACAACGAGGTCTGTATATCCTTCATATAGTCAGTTACGATTAATCGTCATCAAGAGCAAATACAAAAGTTATGATCTTTGCACTTTATCCGAATTTACTGGCTGTCCTCTAGTTTTTCCTGAATACTTTAACGACTTAAACATAAAAGTCATAAATTACCATGGCAATAACACTTGACCTATTATTTCCCATTCTATGTTCCAGAATTTTCAACCCTCAGATAATACAAGTATGGGTGGTTGTAGCCCCTAATTTTTCTTTTTCGGTTCCTCTACAGGATTGTGTGGCAGTGGAATAAAATATTGATTACATATTCTTACTAATTCCTATAGACTCAGTATTTTCGGAGGTTTCGAAAAGTGATTGTATCAGACAAAGATCAACAAACCGATGCACATATGGACGCAGGAACATAACGATCTCATTAGAATACCATGTTTGCCAAAATAACTACGATGCCCTAAAAAATCTACGGATACCTAGGGTTGCCAACCATACTTTATAATAGCGTATCCTATTTTATTTTTAACCGACTTCATAAAAAGGAGGAGGTTCTCAATTCGTCGGGATCTTTTTTTTTATGTATGTTCACCGATTACTCCGAGATTTATGATCCGATTTACGTGATTGTTTTTTGTTCGACGCGGAATAGCTTCCATTTGGTCCCCTAAAAATTGGACATAGTTTGGCCCAGTAGTTTTCATTTTACGAACATTTTTTGTTCCCGTTTCTTGGGACCTATATTTTTTAAAGAGCGCGACACCTTTCTTAGGTCTACCCATACATAGCTAGACACTAAAAAGTAACAAATAAGATAAATAAACTTCGTTTAAAAAACCGACTTCAAAAACTAAAAAGTATAAAATAACTGATTTCTAAAGCTATTATTATATATTATCTAAAACAACTTGAAGTCGGTGCAAAGTACAACAAAAATTACTGTATTTTGAAAATTACTAAGCACCGAATTTAAGATGTTTTAGATAATATATTTTAATAATAATAGCTTTAGAAATAAGTTATTTTATATTTTTTAGTTTTTGAAGTCGGTTTTTTTAAACGAAGTTTTTTTATTTTTTGGTAAATATACTTTATACTTTTGCATAAAAATAAAGTATGTGAAAATATTCTATTTCCAATATTTGCTCTGATGCGTAAAATGATATACTTATATGGATAATTACTGAACTATTATCAATCCATCTTTCACTGAAAGAGTTTATTTAGTAATGAATCTAAAATGGCGATAATAAAGGAACAGGACATCTATAAATTTAATAAAATATGAATTGTTTGTTTATTTAAATTTAAATTGGGTATGTGAAGATAGCTTCCAAAAATTTAAGGACAATGAAAAGTTGTTAGTGTGTGTTAGAAGCACACAAAAATAATATCTCCGAGAGAAGAAATAAATAAAATATTGAAAAATACTTTTTTTTCTTCCAAATACTTTACTTTTTCATACTTAAAAAATTTAATACTTTATTTTTCTTAAAAATAGTTGCCAACCCTATAGGTACCATTCATACGTTCCATTATTTATACCACAGAGTACTTTTATATTTATACAGATACTATAAGATAAGTAAAATGGGCGGCCTTATTACTTAAAACGGAGTCTTCCAGACATCTTTGCATATCTATATATTTTTCTCAAAATGTTGAAAATATCCATAACCTACATACGATTATACATTAAACTCTTGCTCACGTCACTAATAATTAAGAGAAAAACGTGTTAACGAACATAACGTTGTCATGTGTTACGTTGCTAAAGAAATAAGCGGATATTAATTATTTGGATAGGTACTGTTACAAAGTTATTCATCAGTATTTACATGAAACTTCAAATGTAGCTTTATAGCGCAGCCCCACTCTAGATACAATTATTCAGCACAACAGAGCATTAAAATTTCATTTGAAACACTAATTAATTCTGTTTAAGAACTTAATTTTTGTAATAAGAACTAATATGTACTGACATACGTTAAAAGTTTTTAACAAAGACAGGCAAAGGTATCTTACTCCATACAGCCAATTCTTATGTATGTCTTCGTATAGGTAACGCAGTCGAATTTATAGGCTACAACATATCGTGCAAAGCCATTATTGAACAAAGAAAGAAAGAAGATAGGCTACAACTGACGGCGTTTATCGGAGTTCTTGTAAAAACTCGAAAGGCCACATTTGTCTATAACTGACAAGTTTCCTGCTTAACCATCAACCGTCGCCATCAACTGGCCACCTGGCTAATGGTTGTCGTATAAAACCGACAACAGACAAGTTTCCGGCTTAGCCGTCAGCCATCGGCAACTTCGGTTGTTCGATTGCCGATAGTCGCGTTGACGATTGTCGTAGCCAGTCAGCCGGCCGTAGAACGTAGAACCATTAGCCAAATAACCAACAGCTGGTTTTTACCAGCTTATATTACGATGGTTAGGTTATTGCAATTTCGATGGGTTACCCATCGTCACGTAAAGCCAATTAACAAACCGTGGGCGTCGCCAACGCCGGGTTGGCGATTGTCGTAGATCGAATAGCTAGGCTGGGCTTGAGGGTCTCCCCTGCGAAAACGGAGGCCATCATGTTCCATAGGAAATTTCGTAATCCCCCCGCAGACTTGACCGTTTCGGTCCAAGGGGTGGCCATTAGAGTAGGGCCCCAAATGAAATATCTGGGGCTAGTTCTCGATGGGAAATGGCTGTTCAAAGCGCACTTTGAGCAGCTAGTTCCCAAACTCGTCAAATCCGCGGGCGCACTCTCGAGGCTGCTTCCCAACGTAGGGGGCCCGGGAGGTGCGACGCGGAAACTTTACTCTGGCATTCTGAGGAGTATGGCACTGTACGGTGCACCCGTCTGGTCCATTGCACTTCACCGCCACAACAGAACCCTGCTGCAACGGGCGCAGCAGGTTCTGGCCGTGAGGACCATACGGGGGTATCGCACAGTGTCGCGGACGGCGGCCACCCTCCTGGCAGGCGATCCGCCCTGGCATCTCCAGGCGGACGTCCTGACAGTGGTGCGCCGCACCCGGCAGGATGCCCTAGCTAGAGGCCTGACCTTCTGTCAGGTCGAAATCGAGGCGATCAGGAAGCGGGAAACCGCCTCCATGATCGCCGTCTGGTCTCAAGAGCTCGAGAACCCTGCTGCCTATGGCGGCTACACGGTGGATGCAATCAGGCCACAGCTGACGGAATGGGTCAACCGCACCAGCGGCACCCTGACCTTCAGGACGACACAGATACTTACCGGACACGGATGTTTCGATAAGTATCTGTGTCGCATTGTGGGCTGCTTGCCTTCCCCGGACTGCCGCCAGTGCGGCGCGCCCGACACGGCGTTACACACACTTGTCGAGTGCGCCGCATGGGCGCCGCAGCGTTTCGAACTTGAGACGCACGTAGGTCCAGTCGACTCGCTCTGCGACTTGGTCAAGGCCATGCTGCAGAGCAGCGACAATTGGGGGGCTGCGGTTACTTTTTGCGAGACAGTAATGTCACTCAAGGAGGCCGCAGAACGAGACAGGGAGAGAAGTCCTGCAGCGCGTGCCAATGCGTCTTCTCGAGGTCGCCGGCCTTCAGCTGGCACCCGGAGAGGCAGGTACGCGCATTACTTCCCTCCCTGAGTTAGGTTCCGTTTACCGCGGGGGGCCTTTAGCTTGCTAGGAAGAGCAAAGGACCTTCTACCCCCGCACAACGAAGTGGGGTGTGTTCTCCCAGGGCACACTCCAGGCACTTTATTGCGCTGGATCGGCTGGGCGTAACTATGTTCTAAATCTCAGCCTTTCCAACACATTCAAAGCGCAGGGTCGTCAGGGAGGAGGGGGTTTTTAGTGGGTATTGGGGTTGCTCGCCCGTGCAGCAACGCTCGGAGTCTTCCACACTATTCTGTGACGTCGATCGCGGACGGAGCGCTGCCAAGAGCATACTATTGCTGCAGAGTTATCGCCCCCGACCGACGCGTGTCGTTCCCCTAGCAACGACCCAGTTTGTGCGTAAATCGGTTAAGCATTATCCCTCGCCTCAAAACCAAAAAAAAAAAAAGCCAATTAACAAACAAACAGGATTGCAACGGGTGCCCAAAGTCTTGTTTTACTTTGCGCAATCTAAACTTGCGATATTTGCTTTCTAAAGTTTAAGTCGCATATAGCACATTTGGACACAACTTGGTACTTCACACTAAGCTTGCTTCTCAACTTATATAAATCTAAACCAGCCTTTTAAGTAAGCTCATTAGTAACACCATGATAACAATAATTATAGATGTATCGAGTTTTAAGTGGAACTGGAGAGTTAGTAAAAATGCATTATGGTTAAAAATGTCATAAAAGATTTTCGTAGGAAACTGTCGATGCAAAAAGTATTGTCCTCTTTCTTGGGTGCTGGTGTATCTATGCTTTTTCAATATGATGCCGAATAGAATAGAATAGAATATACTTTATTGCACACAATGTTATAAAATAAATTCGTACACACAATCGTAATGATAAGTACAATGGGCGGTCTTATCGCTGGGAGCGATTTCTTCCAGACAACCTTTGGATGGACAGAAACTCGGTATGGAAGGGGGTAGGTATGCAATAGATATAATATACTAATATATATGTAAATATAAAGGAAAATGTTACTAAATTATATTGTAAACATACATATTTATCTAAATATACAAGTTGTATGTCCTCAAACAACACCATCCCAAGCATACAAATAGATAACACTATTGTTCAGATACAAATTTGAGATAGTGTTGTTTGACGAGGTCATTAAACGAATGCACAGACTTGGCTTGTTTTATGTTTTGAGGTAGTGAGTTCCAAAGCCTTACAGCTTGCGCAGGAAAAGATTTGTCATAAAACTGTGTAATATGTGTAGGCATTCTTAGTCGGTAATTCCGAATTAAATTAAATTTTAAATCTGCCTTTCACCAGATTCAAATGTAAAATTAAAAAGTACTGTTTTTGAAAACGAATACTACACTCAAGGGATAGATAGATAACATTTTATTGTTCACCAAAATAACAGACACAAAACTTCAGTTACAATATTTTTAGGCAAAACATTCAAGGAATAACTTATAAAACTCGATGTGGACTGTATTGACGTTTTTTACAATTAAATTAAAACTACACATAGACGATTTATGATGAGTGGCAGAAAGTAGTAGAGTAGCGTGTATTGATGCCATATGTATGAGAGCACGTGAGCGAATAATTTCGGACTCGGGCCGCTTCTTATAATCCCCCATTCCGTTCGACGCCTAGCTGCTAACTGTGCGAGCTATGGGCGTCGGCGGTATGCGGGGCGTGGAAAGGTGTGCTCCGGCGGACGTGTCAGAGGGTCCTCGCTTTCCGCAACACTAATATTTAGTAAATCAGGTCTACACAATACTTAAGCCATTGTAGCTTGGTGGTTATCGCGTTGGCGCATGGCGAGCCAAACTGAAAGGGTGCGGCTTATAATCCTGGCCTGATAGCATGTACTACTTAGGAAGTTTTCAAACCTAATTGTTACAATCATCACGTCCTAACGGTGAAGGAAAATATCGTGATGAAACCTGCACATCGAGATAATCGAAATCCGCCTTGACCAAGCGTGGCGAGTACACTGTTCCTCTTATAAATGGAAAGATCGAGCCCAGCTGTGGGCCGTTTATGGGTTGTTACTATTATTTTGGTTTATGTTAGGTTACATATTATTTATTGTATTAGTTTATAACAAATTTTATAAATTATTAAATAAGTTGTTTTTTATTTTCTAAACTATAGATTGTGTCCAATATGTTTTGGACTGCAGTTTTAGTGGCCGTGATATGTTATGTTCTAAGAAGATTATTCTTTGAAGCTGAGACACACCCTCTAGACCATCTACCAGGTCCGCCTAGACTACCAATTATTGGGACCACTTTAAAATTCGTCAATGCTTCACCAGGTATACTTAATTACTATTTAATTATAATTAGCCTAAGTATGTAAGAGCTTTTATTTTCTTTTTATTAACTTCAATCTTAATTCCTTACACGGTTTTTAGCAATAATTGTTCGTTTGATGAGCTTTGTTGATTAAACCGGTCTCAAACGAGTTTCGTCGTACATGTTGTTCAAAGCTCGGCCATGTGATACGGCAAGTTTCAGTGGAACACAAACGTATTTATATTAGGAAATAGCTGTCATATAGGACCAAAACACAAGTTTGCGAACCGGTGCGAAGCGAATGCGCAACGCTGAAACCGATTGCTGTTATGCGATTTCGTGCGGCTTCGATTCGATTCGAATAGTTATCTCACTGTGCAACCGTCATTATTTTCCTAAATTGGATTGAATAAAATTCTTTGAATATTGAAGTGAATCGTTGTGATTTGAAACTCGATGAAATGAAAAAGCGACACTGAAAAGAGATAAATACGTAAATCTATAGGGCTAAGCCTGCGAGAAAATGAGATAGAACACATTATATTTATTAATTTTAACACTGTGTGCATACAGATAAGGTTAGAAAAATTTTGAAGTTTTTTTCTCTTCAAATTTCGTGTTTTAAAGCTTAAATATGTATATTATAGCGATATAATCTATGAAATGTGATGTTACGAAATTTAGAATCCGTCCCACCCCTTGTCACACTTGTTGTTGTTGTTGAAGTCGGGTTGGTTAGGTGAGAAAGACGCGTCGGCGCCGGAGGGCGGATTTGAAACTCTCACGCTTCTATGAAACTGGCGCGCATTTGCAAATAGCGCTTGCTGAAAATTAAAACTACATTTTCGTCTTATTTTCTCTACAGTATTAAAGTGGGATAAATGTATTGATCAAAAGCGCTAAGGAGGTTCGATCATTCAGCTTAGGGCGCGTTCCTCTAGTATTTCACAACGCCCAAAATGCTGCGTATGCCGTTCCACATGGCGACCACGGTCGTTATGGTCGTGGCAAAACGTCACTAATGACGTCATTATTTTCCATCCTTTGAAAAAGGCGCGATTTTCAAATCAACTAATGACATTTGTATATTTCGTCGTTAATGAAATCAACGCTCCATAATCCGTTCGCTAGAGTTTATTATTGTAACGCTTGCAAGCAAGTGGAACGGGAAAAATCACGGTCGTGAACGTGGCCGTTGTGTCTCTTGTGAAATGTAGCCTTATTAATTTGAAATTCCTTGGTGGAATTCTTATTGTATATATACATACATACATACATACATAACTTCACGCCAGTTCCCTTGCGGGGTAGGCACGAACAACAGAGCGCCATTTAGGCCCATTCTTACACACCTCACTTGCTTCTTTGACATTCATAACTCTTGTCATGCACACTCGTCTGTTCTTAAGGCTCCTGACATCACCCTCCGCTAGTACACGATCAATTTGATCATGGAAGTTGTGTCGTGGCCTTCCACGACTTCTGCATCCATCCACTTTTGCATTGTATATCTGTTTAGTCATTCTTTCATCATGCATTTTTTCCACATGCCCGAACCACCGGAGCATTCCTTTCCTTACCTTCACCCCGACACTCTCTTTCAGACCAACTCTCTTTCTTACTTCGGTATTACGAACGCGGTCCGCGAGCGTCACTCCGCAGATTTTGCGCAGTGCTCGCATCTCAACCGCGTTTACTCTACTTTCATGCTCTCTCTTCCATACCCAACTCTCGCTTCCATACGTGAGCGTAGGTACCAGCACCGCGTTGTGTATGGCGAGCTGGGCCTTCTGGCTGAGGTTCTTAGCGCCTAGAAGTTTACCTAACGCTCCATTCAAACTATTCCCCAAATTCACTCTTCTTTCTATATCAGCGGTGTACCTTCCATCCCTGCTAAAAGCACATCCAAGATATACAAACTCATTCACTTGCTCCAGCATAACATCATCGACCATTATCCTTGCATTCGTTCTGGTATTGTATATATATTTTATAGTATCTATTTTCAGCTAGCTCTGTTGTATGATGCGTAATTTTTAACTTTTGAACAATGTATTCGGGCTTCATATAATGCATTTTTTGCGGATTCTTGCGGAATAAACCAGTTAACGTTCGATGCTCACTATAATAATGTTTGACTCATAATTAATTTTAGATGACCTTTTCAAAGGACTCCGTGAATACGCACAGACGTACAAAGATCGCTATTTGATTAAAATATTTAAGAGAAGAATATTGCATTTGACGAATGCAAAGGATATTGAAGTAAGTATCATATCATTTTTTAAATTCATAATTTTAAGGAACACAGAATACTAAGTCGTGCGTCCAGATAGCCTGTCGTATGATTGGGGTCCTCCAACATCTGGAGAGCGGAGGCTCAAACTCCCGTTGACGACGTTTGCCTCTCCCGGGGCATTCTCAAGCACTGAGCGCAGGATCAGCGTGGGCGTAACGTTCTAAGTTTCACGCTTTTCCTACTACGAGCGCGGGGCACATGGGAGGAAGGGGGTTTTAGTGGAGTATTTGCCTATGGGTTCCCTTTTTCCTGTTACTTGTGTACATTTACTGTGGTGATGGGTCTAATATATATAAATCTACCTACAGTTCAGCTGTGCTACACATAGGCTTAAGAAAATGAAGAAACTATATTGTAAACTAAGATCTGGCTTAAAGGCCTAGCTGCCAAGCCATAAAATAAAATAAAATAAATATACATAAATCAATGAGGCGGGGTCGGCACTGAAAACACAAGCACACTGCTGGAGGAAACTCCAACACAGCATAAGGCTGAGTTGATGATCTCATTTGTAGGAAATGCGGCGTACAATATATTGAATTTTATCATAAATGTATGTATAAATATTTCTGCATCCTTGTATTGTCGCTTTCCTAGCAAATAATCCGTGCAGGAACGGAGAAAGAATACAATTTCCTGCGTTGGGGCGGCCTGTCGTAAGAGGCGACTAAACAACCCACAGCCAGGTGGTAGGGCATTTGCCCCATGGATGGCTACCACCCCTGGTCTAAAGTATGTCGCCATAACAACCTCGAGTTGTGTTCTGGCATTAGTGACCAGGTTCCAGTCTCCCTTAAGAGAGCAGCAGCGCATTTGTAGCAACTTTGGTGTTGCAAATGTCCATAGGCGATGGTAATCGCTTTCCATCAAGTGGGCCGTCTGCCTGTCTGCTGATCTCCTGCAATAAAAAAAAAGATTTCTTTCTTCTTTCCTTCTAATATGGGTACCTTGCTGAGTCTCCACACAAGCCAGCAATCGATTCTGTTATCTGCGCCATCTTCAGTGGATAACTCTCATTGCTTTGGTCTACTCCCAGTAAAGGACCCAGTAGTGTACGACATGCATTTTCCCCTGCCTCAAATGAAAACCTGTCGTATGGCGTCAAAACAACTCACAGCTAGGTCGTTGGGCATTTGCCCTAATTTTAATGTAGTACGTAGTAGCTGGACAGCCCAAAGTGGGTAAAATTGCCCATGATCATTTGCAAATTCAACCCCGTTCCTTTAGTTTGAGGCTTGACATTCCTTTACAAGAATTAATTCTTAGAAGCTATACTGTGTTGGTATAGTAATACATTTTTTTTTAATCAGCCTAATCGATTCGTGATTAGGGTAGGGTAGGGTGATGCCTCCTATAAGCGCTATAAATGGGGCGCAAGTTTAGGTGTAGTGGGTAGTTCGGCGTCCGAATCTCGCTACAGCTTCGCTTTAGAAGCAAGCGTGGAGAACCGGTCGCTGAGAGTCCCACACACCCTCGACGCAGGCCTTATGCCTGCATTCTGGCCCTTCCCCCGAAGGGCCCGAGGATGGTGTCCAAAAACATAAAAAAGCGATTTTCAAAAACCTAATGATACCGCTTTAGTTTTCATCAAAATCGGTCCCGGGAATCCTTGGAGTATTTTTCGCTATATGTTCTAGCTTTAGATACGGCCGTGAAGGCCCACTTGAAAAATTCACCTGTATCACCATAATCCCATTCTACATGGAAATACTAAACGTATTATAAACTAGCTGATGCCCGCGACTTCGTCAGCGTAATTGAAGTTTTTTTAACTATCCCACGGGAACTCTTTAATTTTTCGGGATCAAAAGTATCCTATATATTGACCAGGGATATAAGCCACCACCATACAAAATTTCATTTAAATCGGTCCAGTCATTTCGGAGATTATCCCGTACAAACGGAAAAACAGAGAAACAAAAAAAAAAAATTAAATCTCGGTTTTTAGCATTTTTTGTTTCACTGTACAGAAATTCGACCTCTACAGTTGTATTATATGTATTGATACACATTTTTGTATTTTACAGATAATTCTTTCCCATTCAAAGAATATAATGAAAAACAGACCCTATAGGTTTATGGAATCTTGGCTCGGGACTGGCTTGTTGTTAAGCACAGGTAATTAATCCTTTAAATCGACCACTCGTAATGAAAGGTAGAGTTTCGAATGGATGTACAACAATAGCAATTCAGTCACCGCGATAGTACCGGCAGCCTTGCATGGGACCACAAGACCTGCATCTGTTTCTGGATCTATTCGCTTACGCATCCAATGTGGAGTGGCAAATCCGCGCACCTCGTACCGGCCATAAATTTTATCTGTGCAGAAACGGAGAAAGAATACAATTTCCTGCGGCCGGGCGGCATGTCGTATTTGCCTGTCTGGATGACTACCACCCTAGGTCTAGAGTATGCTGCCGTAGCAACCTTGAGTTGTGTTCCGGCACTAGTGGCAAGATTCCAGTCTTCCTTTAGAGAGCAACAGCCATGTGTTTTTTTTAATATTATTAATATCTCTACGGACTCGAGTTCCGTACCCTTTTTTACTACTTAATTTCTATGAAAAATTTGAGACTCCATACACGCTTATTGTTTATTTTTATTAGTGTATGTGACATTATATGTAGTAATTTTTCTGTTTTGGTGTACCTTAAGAATAACTTATTATATTAATTTATTGTAATTTTAATACTAAATTTATACTAATGTAGAGTGTATCTGTTACATGCTGGTGTTGTGAGGAAGTGCATGTGCAGTGTTGGCCTTATATCTATACTTATATATAGTCCTATCTAGTGCCATGTGTGTTGGTTTTTTCTTTTCTGTGCCTGGGTTATTAAATTTTAGGCTCTTTGTGTGTCTTGGTTTGTTTGTGGAGTGTGCGTGTAATGCAATGCGATGGTAGTGCGCGTAGGTATAAGTTTTATTGTTAGTTATGTGTTTGTGACTTTGTGTGGTGTTATAATTTATTGTTTAGTTGTTGTGACATGAAAAATTTCCAGTTGGTGTTGATGATGATGGATGGTTTAGGAGGGGGATTATTGGCCCTCCATTAGGCGTTGGACCACCATCTTGTCTCTCATGCGTATCGCCATTTTTATATTATAATCCCTGATCTCATCGGCTGTGGCTTTCTCCGCTTTAAGGACGAAGGTGGCGGTGGCGTCCTCTTCGCACACGGCTGTGTAGTAGTAGCAACAGCCATGTTACAAATGTCCATAGGCGATGGTAAACGCTTTCCATCAGGTAAACCGTCTGCCTGTCTGCTGAGCTCATGTAATATATAAAAAATGGGTAAACAGATTAGTATCCTCTATAGTCCGCTGCACACGGTTGTCAGCCGGACCCACATGGGTCTTACATACACGAGACCTAGATGTATAATATAATAAGTTATGCTTAAGGTACACCACAACTTAAACACACACTCATTAAATGTCACACACAATAACAAAAATTACAAATAAGCCTGTATAACTTCGAAACATTTTCCTCAATTAAATTGTAAAAAAAGGGTATGTACCTAGAGTCCGTAGAGTTGTTAAAAAAATGAACAAAACATCGATGCATGTTGGGATCTACCTCCGTATTGTACTCACCCACCTCTATTAAAGAGTTACGTACAGATGATGAACGTCAACTCTTAGTTTTTATCATCTGGAAATGGAACCCCAAAGTATTCAATATAAATACCCTAAAAAACTAGTCGACAGATCTTCTTGGTACCAATTTTCCTTGAAAGTATTTTTTAACCTCTACCAGGTTCTATTTTTGCTATTTCTTCCGAAATTCAAGTTAATAGAGGAAATAATTGAGTATTGTGTACTTCGAAATCCATTATATCTCATTAATGGGACAGAAAGCGAATAGATACTACTCCACCTATTAACTTTATGAGATATATAGGATAGACCAGTAATCGGCAAATTTGTTTGAGTAAGTCAGGTTTGTATGTTGTTGTTTTTAATTTTAGTCATGATTCCAAGTTCTCATCAATAAGATTTATTATTGTGCCTTCCGGGGATATTTGTGCCAGAGCCGCACTTAAGGAGCCAAAGAGCCACATGCGGCGCTGGAGCCGCACTTTGCCGACCACTGGGATAGACCAAGCTTACCTACCCCCGCTGACGAAGTGGATGTATTCGGATTCCCGGGGCACATTCAGGCACTTTCTGCACTGGATTGGACTGGGCGTAACTACGTTCTAAGTCTCAGCCTTTCGTACATAAAAAGCGCGGGGCACATGGGAGGAGGGTGGTTTTAGTGGGTAGTGGTTGTTGCCCGTACAACTTCTCGGAGTCTCCACACAAGCCGGTTGATTACTGTTTGGATTGCCCCTTAAATTAAGGGAAAAGCCTCCATGATCAACTATGGTCTAATCCCTTGCAAAGGACCCGGTATTGTGCGTAAATAGCATTTCCCCCGCCTTAAAAAAAAAAGACCAAGCTTACCTAGTAAGTGCCTATTCACACGAGACTTTAAGACATCCAGTTGGTATATATCGGGAAAAACAGACTCCGGCAATGAGTATTACTCTTTGGCAGTGAGCTTAATGAAGGTAGACACGAAGTGCTTTTGCGAATGTTTAAAAAGTCAATTTAATCTTTACTTACAAAGGAGAAATATATTAATAAGTCTTCACAGAAGTTACGTGTTTAAAATTACAATTAATTGAAATTACCAGTGATATCTAGACAACAAACCATCAAGGGAAGATGGTGAAATACTGAGATTCTCATTACTAATGTTTTTTCCATGCTCTTAGGTGCAAAATGGCACGCACGAAGAAAAATTTTGACTCCAACTTTCCACTTCAATATTTTGAAAAACTTTGTCCTCGTAATGGAGGAAAAAAGCCGACGCATGGTCGAGACGCTCAAAGAAACCGATGGGCAGGAAGTCAACCTGATTCCTATCGTAAGCGATTATACACTTCATACTATATGCGGTAAGTATTGTCTTAAAATGGGTAGTTTGGTAGGCCCTTCTAGATGGCTATCACTTCTAGTCTAGAGTACGCCTCCATAACAACCTTGAGTTGAGTTCCAGTGGCCGAGTTCTAGGCCCCTACGAGACCGGCAGCACATTGATAGCACCTTTGATGTTGCAAATTTGTTGTTGTCTCCTTTTTAGAGTAATCAAGCATAGATTGCCTTCGTACTTGATTTCAAGTCGCAGGTCGATCAGGACAAGGAAGTGTGCAGTACAGCTCTTTATGCAGCGGCACTCCTCAAACTCTTTCAAATATAGCTTTAAATATGCTGCTTCAAAATTTTAAAACAACATTCCCCTCCAATAAGAAACCAGCAGTTGAAGGGCTTAGGGTCAAACTGAAGAAGTTTCTTGGTGACCAACAAAAATCACAGGCGGGCCAAAGACACGACACCAGCATAATATAATTCTGGTATTGTTTTAAGGCTGTTTTTTATTTATTTACTTTGTTTATCAAATAATTTGTTGTGTATTCGTTAAATTTATTATACACGTATGTATACTTAATACTCCTCGGGGTTGTATATTTTATTGCAGGAGTTCAGCATACAGGCAGACGGCCCACTCGATGGAAAGCGGTTACCATCGCCTATGGACATTTGCAACACTAAAGGTGCTACAAATGCGCTGCTGCTCTCTTAAGGAAAACTGGAACCTGGTCACTAATGTCGGAACACAACTCAAGGTTGTTATGGCGACATAGTTTAGACCAGGGGTGGTAGCCATCCAGTCGGGCAAATGCCCTACCACCTGGCTGTGGGTTGTTTTGTCGCCTCTTACGACAGGCCGCAGGAAATTGTATTCTTCCACTGTTGGACGTAGGCCTCCCCAAGTCGGCGCCACTCATCCCTGTCCTCCGACTTCCTCATCCAGCGCCTACCGGCGACCAAGCGCAGGTCGTCGGTCCATCGGGCTGGAGGGCGTCTGACACTACGTTTACCAAGACGTGGTCTCCAATCCAGGACTCATCTGCTCCATCGGCTATCGGTCCTGCAGCAGACTTGGCGGGACCACTGCCACTTTAACTTGCTAATTTTGCGAGCTATGTCGGTTGCCTTGGTTCTCTTACGGATATCCTTATTTGTGTTTCCATCCATAAGAGAAACTTGGAACTTGAGCGACTTGAAACTTGTGAGCTGCCACTGTCCACGTCTCGACCCCGTAGGTCAAGTCGGGGAGGACGCACTGCTCGAAGACTTTCGTCTTCAACCATTGCATCTGTGTGTGTGTGTGTAAATGTAAGAAAAACTTGTTTGTGTAAACTTACCCAAAAACATGATATCCTTGAAGCTCACATTCGTCGTGTCCTATTAAAGTTAAAACAAAAATCAGCCTTTTAATTACTTTAAGATAATTAGTTAATCATATATTCAGATGGTGTAATTACAGCGTTATACTGCTCAAAGATTAAAATATTTTTCAAGTTAATTTTAATTTATTTTGTAACTAGCTGTGCCCGCGACGTCGGTCGCGTGGAATTTGCTTTCAAAACCCTCCAATTTTGAAACATTCTTCATTGGTGCTCCGCTCATATTGGTCTTAGCGTGATGATATATAGCCTATAGCCTTCCTCGATAAATGGGCTATCCAACACTGAAAGATTTTTTTAAATCAGACCAGTAGTTCCTGAGATAAGCGTGTTGAATCAAACAATATTAGTGTATTTGGCTACAACACTAATACTTACATTTTAAATATCGCGATATCTTTTGAATGAAACCTCCGAATTGAATAATTCAAAAAGTTCTAGAAAGGTATTGAATTCGTCTTGAATATGGAGTAATTTATTTTGATAAGGATTAATACCAAGGTACAAAATAAAGAGTTTTTGAAGCGAGGGCATTTTAATTATTTAAAAAAATAAAAGAAAACACTTATTGTGAGATAACTACAATAGCTAGACATATGGTTACGCGATATTTTTAGTAGACAATTATGTGTTCTGCAAAGTGGTACTACATTGTTTTGTTCTATAATCAATAGTTCTCGCAGCGCACGCCGTGTAAGGATTTTTTCGGGTAATTTTTTTACACCTTGGGTTACATTATAGTACTTTTAGTAAGGA
The DNA here is from genome assembly GCA_019925095.2 of Dendrolimus kikuchii. Lineage (NCBI taxonomy): Eukaryota > Metazoa > Arthropoda > Insecta > Lepidoptera > Lasiocampidae > Dendrolimus > Dendrolimus kikuchii. The sequence goes on along the minus strand of CM034402.1, from coordinate 20,882,078 downwards.
TCGCTATTTTAAAAAAAATATAATATAGCCTATAGCCTTCCTCAATAAATGTACTATTCAACACTGAAAGAATTTTTCAAATCGGACCAGCGGTTCCTCAGATTAACGTGTTTAAACAAACAAACAAACTCTTCAGCTTTATAATATTAGTATAGATATAATTTATTGCCTACGTCGCCATTCTATCATCGCACCACTCGCCGGCGATTGGGAGTTCGTTCACACTTCCTGGACACTTGGAAGTCCTCCAGAGTACGTGGCGGACGCTCCTTCATGCCATATGTGTCCAAGTTATGGAATGGACTCCCTCCCGCGGTTTTCCCAGAGCGCTACAATATGAGGCTCTTCAAAAACGGCGTTAACAGATACCTAAAGTCTCAACGAGGTGGGCAACGCATCGGCTCCCTTAGTGTTGCAGTTGTCCATGGGCGACGGTAGCCACCTATCACCAGGTGGTCCGTTTGCCACTTTGCCTACTTTTTTTTTATTGCAGGAGATCTGCAGACAGGCAGACGGCCCACTTGATGGAAAGCGGTTACCATCGCCTATGGACATTTGCAACACCAAACGTGCTACAAATGCGCTGCTGCTCTCTTAAGGGAGACTGGAACCTGGTCACTAATGCCGGAATACAACTCAAGGTTGTTATGGCGACATACTTTAGACCAGGGGTGGCAGCCATCCAGTCGGGCAAATGCCCTACCACCTGGCTGTGGGTTGTTAAGTCGCCTCTTAGGACAGGCCGCCCCAACGCAGGAAATTGTATTCTTTCTCCGTTCCTGCAAGGATAAGACTACTACTACTACTACTAGCAAACATAAAAAAAAATCGTGTTAATAAGCAGACAAACACACATTGAGTGTTCACAAGCTTAGCAAGTTAAGTCTGTGTTATGGATAACGTACAGCGGACAACTATAAAGCCAATCCCTGACACACAGACCATAGCAAACAACGCAAATTTCAGTTTACGAAATTTAGTTTCACAACCGTACATATTACATGTACCTTTTAAAAATGTCGACGTATAGCCGAGAATATCATAATAATAATTATTTTTTCTAAAACATTAATCAAAGTTTATTATTACACTACAATAAAAACATTACATAAATTAATGTAGGGTTGCCATCTCTATAATTTGTCAACCAGGACAAAACGCGTGGAAACCCCGGATTTTGGAGCCCAGAGCCCCGGCATGTGAACCGGTTTTTTTTTTAACTTAATATAATAAAAACCAGTTCAAAGTGTCATAAATCAACTTTTAGAACGAAGTTTTGGAACGAAGTTCCTTATCGCGCGTTGCGAATGGGGGTTAGACGGAAAAAATTAAGACCAAAAGTTGTAACGACACTTTTTGCTATAGTTGTAAGCCGTGCGGCGTGCGCGTGTTTCTCTGTCTGTCTCTCTCTCTCTCATAGAAAGCAAGCCAGTTATTTTCGTTTCGCCTTTCTATTTCGCATTGAACAGTGTGGTGTCGCGACGATTATTTTTGTTGAGTGTATACAGGTTTTTTGTACATAATAAATAACTTAAAAAAAATTATTACAATTCCTTCACTAATTAATCGAAAGGAACTTCGTTCCATTAGGGTGTCCCTTGACACCTCTCAAGTTTTACTATATTTATTTTGCGACTCATCGAAGTGCGCACCGTGGAAACTGCGACTTAGGCCTACGCCACATTTAACGGAAATGCCGTCGCAGGTCTTCCGCGTCGGAATGCCAATACATGTTATTGGCAGTAATTGCATATAATGGGCACTACGCGAAAGAACGGTCGCTCAGTCGCGGTCCGCTCGCTCTCTGCGGCTGTTCCGTCCTCCAACAGTCGACTGATAATATTCCACGGAATATTCAATGTGGCTGCAATGTTAAATTACGATTTTACCACAACGGAAGTACGGCATCGGAATTTCCGTCAAGTATTGCGTAGGCCTTACGGCAAATCTATCGAGTTGGTTCGTTGTTTGAACGCGACGCGTAGTCGGCGGCGGCCCACGACTTGAAATTTTTAAACCCGGACTACAAATGAAACCCCGCCCGAACGCCCTCTAAACTAGGACAAATCCAGGGAATACTGGACGGATGACGGATTAATATAATACACGGAAATATGATAGCTGCAGGAGGTCTATCCACCCCATTTAGATGTCGCGCAGCAATTGGCCTCCAGGAATACTGATGATTCTGATTGTCAAGCAGTAATTGTCCACCACAATATGGAAATCAGAGGAAACAATCGGAGGTCGGATTTAGTTTGAAGGATTCTTCCTTTTTTTGTACAAGATCCAGAAGATTCTGAAGATCCTGAATAGCCGCAGCTAACTGCTGCAGTAATACCGAGTTTGGTGGGCTTCCCGACTCTGTGGGGGCGGTGGCGTTCAGCCAGGAAGCAGCGCACTCGAGGAGGCAGCTTCTGTGAGGTTTGACTTCGGCTCGACCGCTGCGGAGGGGAGATGAGTGTAACGGACTAAGCCATAAAAGGCTAAATGAATGAGCTAAGCCAAAAGGCTGAAATGAAAAAGTGGAGACAGGTTATCAACTGCGCAGAGCCTAGTCTATCTTTACTCCCGCTTCATAATAGCTCGTAGAGAAGAAGCAGCAAAACAAACTCGCCAGCAAAACGCCTTATTTTTTGATGACGCAGGGGGAATGTCTTTTCTTAGGACACCGTCCTAGAGCCTGGGGGGAAGGCTGGCCGAGGTATGTGTGGGACTCTTTATCAGCCGTATGGCCTCCATGCGGAGGACAGGGAGATAGTCGGCCGTCAAACTACCCACTAAACCTAACCTGCGCCCCTAGCTCACACGCTTTTACGGGGCGCCACAGAAACTAGACCAATAAGTACTGCATTTGTGACGCCCCAACGCTTGTCAACGAACCCAGGGTGTCCTGCGGGGAAGGTCCCTCTTCAACAACAGGGGGAGGGGGGAAGTTCGCGGGGGACTAAGTTAATCTTGTATGGCTACTTTGTTTCTTTAATGAGTGGGTGCTATTGGTGGACTAACTTTTTATGGAAAGGCAGGGGACTCCGACGTCTGTTACGTCTGCGTCTGTAATGCCAGGGTGACGTTCTGAGCTTCAGGGGGTTCATGCTGGCGAGAAATTTGGTATACTCTCTGGCTCGTCAATGAGTAAATTGCGCGGCCGACGGTAGCTAGTAGGAGCGTCTTGTGAGGGCGGTTCTTTCTCCCTGCCAGAACGTCGCGTATTTACGGTCCTCACGGCACACCAAAGTTACACCATCCGATGACGCTTTGGCACTAATTTAGTTTCACTACCTTCATAGAAATTTCCGCCATTTACATTGACAGCCGATTCTAAAACTTTCGACATCCGTTTACTTTATTGGTCGCTCAAAGTGCTCCTTCAGCCCTTTTACATAGCGACCACGGTCATTATGGTCACCGCGAAAACATCACTAATGGCGTCATAATTTTCGCTCACGCATCGCTCACAACGACCCATGTCAAGAGGTGGGTCGAAGTGGCCGTTGACCACAGCTAATTAATTATCTCTATCGAGACGTCGACATTCAAATCAATTATACATCAACCAATGACATTTGTGTATTAATAACATCAACGCTTCATAATCCATTCCACTTGAGTTTAAGATTATGACGCTCGCAAGCAAGTGGAACGGGAAAAATCGCGCTCGTGAGCGCTGTCGTTGTGAGCGGTTGGTGGAACGTAGCCATAAATGAATACTCCATATCGGGCTATCGACTACTTCCATCCCATGGTTACCGACGTATTTGCTATTCCTTTACAGAAACAGCAATGGGTACGCAGCTAGATTCTAACAAGACGACTGCTAAGGTCGAATACAAAAGAGCAATACTTGAAATAGGCCATTTACTCTTCACGAGATTGACGAAAGTATGGCTCCATAACGAGTATATTTTCAAAAAATTTCCACTCGGCAAGCAATACGCCGCTTGCTTGCACAAGGTATGGTAAATGCAGTTAAATCCCACGTACCGTTATACATACTTTATTCATCTTTTTTCTAAACATGACACTGCATGATTTGTGTATCTAGTCAGTGTTAAGTCTCTCTCTTTAACCGACTTACGAAAGAAGGAGGTCCTTAACTCGAGCGCACATTTGTTACGCGATTTCTCCGTCAATTGTGGACCGATTTGCAAACTTTTTCTGAATGTGAAAGAGAATACTGCTGAGGTGTTCCCATTGTCAGCAAGTCAGGATCTGATGAGTGGATTCCAGGGAAATTGAGAGCAACCATTGTTGAAGAGCACCGAGCGCCTACACTTTTTCCAAAAGTAAACTTATATACGCGTGCCAATAATACCTACAATTGCTACAGGCACTTAAAACATTATTTCTAAAACTATTCAAGCAACTAAAAAGTAGATTTTTTTATTAACAAAAACATAACTGACTTCAGACTAAAAAGCAAAAAAAAAACTAAAACATCCTGAAGTCGGTGCCAAGCAAAACTCAAAAAACAGTAAAATTGCAAAATGTACTGACAATACCCGACCGCTCGACGATTTTTTTTTTATTGCAGGAGCCATCGCCTATGGACATTTGCAACACCAAAGTTGCTACAAATGCGCTGCTGCTCTCTTAAGGGAGACTGGAACCTGGTCACTAATGCCGGAACACAACTCAAGGTTGTTATGGCGACATACTTTAGACCAGGGGTGGTAGCCATCCAATCGGGCAAATACCCTACCACCTGGCTGTGGGTTGTTAAGTCGCTATATTCTTTCTCCGTTCCTGCACGGATAGACAACATGCAACGAATATGCAACTCTATTAATCACTTTAAACAAAATTATTATTTTTTCCTGACTCCACACTTCACAGCATATTATCACTCTATCAGACAAACTACATCCATTGGTACATTCAAACATTTGATCACTGACCATTATTTGTCCGCTAAATAAAATGTGTTGCAGTAAATGGAATTCTATTATTATTCGCATGTAAGTATATGTAATTTATATTATTTTAATTTAATTATGTATGTCTTTATTAGTTTATTATTGTATTTTTTTATTTTCTTCAATTACGATTGAATTAGTTTCAATTTAGTTAAGCCACCAAATATTATTTAATTTTCTTGTAATATCTCCTTAGACACCGGGTTGCCTGGAAGAGATCGCTATAAGCGATAAGGCCGCCCATTGTTCTAATTTAAATGTGTTTGTAATAAATATCTAGGTTTAAGTTATGGTGAACAATAAAGAGTTTTCATTCATTCATTCATTCATTCACTCTACAAAGACCAGTCAAAAGCTCTATTTTATAATAATAAATAATAATAGCAGCCCATAAACGTCCCACAGCTAGGCTTGGGCCTCCCGCTACATGGGATGGCAACGGACAGTATAGCTACCACGCTCGTCCAAGGCTGCTTGGCAGGTCATCTTGGTGTGCAGGTTTCATCACGATGTTTTCTTTCACCTTTTGCACGTGATAGATGTAACAATATGCACATTCAGTCAGAAAACTGGCATACTCTCCGGTCGGGATGCGACGCCGCATACTTTGAGCTTGGGACGCGTGCGCCTACTATTCAGCTGCCATGGCTTTTTTAAAGCTCTTATTCTATTCTACAGGTACATTCTTTCGCTGATAGTGTGATAAACGAAAGAAAAATAGAACGGGATAGAGCTCAAAAGTTTCCCGAAATTTCTTCTGAGGACAAAGAAATAGGTAAGTTACAGTTAATAGTTAATAGTTAAGTTATTATCCGTGCAGGAACGGAGAAAGAATACAATTTCCTGCGGCCGGGCGGCCTGTCGTAAGAGGCGACTTAACAACCCACAGCCAGGTGGTAGGGCATTTGCCCGACTGGATGGCTACCACCCCTGGTCTAAAATATGTCGCCATAACAACCTTGAGTTGTGTTCCGGCATTAGTGACCAGGTTCCAGTTTACCTTAAGAGAGCAGCAGCGCATTTGTAGCACCTTTGGTGTTGCAAATGTCCATAGGCGATGGTAACCGCTTTCCATCGAGTGGGCCGTCTGCCTGTCTGCTGAACTCCAGCAATAAAAAATAAAAAACAAGCTTTTGAGATCCTGGATATCATGTTGCTGCAGACTGCTAGCCAAGACAAGTAAAACGAGCCCAAACACGACGGGTCTATCTTGTTTAGTACAAGAGTTCCTATGGCCACCTTCCGACTCCATCATCAGATCAGCTCCATGGTACCATATTATTGCATTGTCACGCGATATACATATGCGTGCAAGTTCAGCTTAATCGGAAACCGGGAAATTGGTCAAATTTAACTTGCAAGATTCCACCCGAACTTACATACATACATACATCCATTGCAAGTTAAATAAAAGCTTGTAAAAAACAATGATTATATGTTTGTCCTCTATGAGTTCTTAAACCATTGGTCAGATTAGGGTGAAACTTTGTTACGGTGTTCTGAGGACGCCCGAATAGGTTTCTGTCGGATGCACCGCATGTCCGGTTTTAGATATATTTTTTTAATCTAAAACCGGATTGCAGCACTTTTCGGGACCAATTGTAATACTAACCCATTATTAAATCCACTTAAACACACACAAAAATAATTTCACTTAAGTCCTGGAACCCGATTGCAGCGCCACCTACTTGGTTCTTTGAATTTAAACCATCCCGGGATCCACTTAAACACACACAAAAATAATTTCACCTAAATCCCGGAACCCGATCGCAACGCCACTTAGGTACACAGTTCAATTGTGAATATAAACCATTCCGAGACCCACTCAAACACACACAAAAAAATGTCGTCAAATTCATGGAAACCAATTGCAGCGGCACCTACCGGGACCAATTGTAAATCCAAACTATTCTCGAATCCACTTGAACACACATAAAAAATCATCACAATCGGTCCCTCTGATTAGAAGTAGTTCAGCGGCGCCACCTACCGGGTTCAAGTGTGAATTTAAACCATCCCGGGACCCAATCGAACATACACAAAAACTTTCATCGAAATCGGTTCAATCGTTTAGGAAGAGTTCAGTGACAGACACACGAACAGAAGAATTTTATATATAATTTTTTTATCTATCTATACATATAATAAAATTGTAGAGGTCGAATGTCTGTGCAATGAAAAAAAAATGCTAAAAACCGAGTTAGGGGGATATAAGAAGTGAAATAGAACTAATTTAGATTTTTTCAAATTTTTTGTTTCTCTGTTTGTCTGTCTGTTTGTACTGGCTAATCTCCGATACGACTGGACCGATATCAATGAAATTTTATATGGTGGTAGCTTATATTCCTGGTCAACATATAGGATACTTTTGATCCCAAAAAATTAAAGAGTTCCCGTGGGATAGTTAAAAAAGTCGCGGGCATCAGCGAGTATACAAATATAGTTATTTGTATTTTTATATATAGACCCTCGCGGGCGTCCTCAGCATACCCCATTAATGTTTCATCAGAATCTGATCAATTCTTTAGGAACTCAATGAGGACAAACATACAAACATTGATTTTTATTGATAAGATTATGTTAATTTTTAACAGGTACTAAGAAGAGGATGGCTATGCTAGATCTGCTGCTGGACGCAGAAGATAAGGGAGCGATAACTTTAGAAGGCATTAGAGAAGAAGTGAATACATTTATGTTTGAGGTGAGAGCTGTCAATTGATTAGTAGTGATGAAATGATGATAATGATCGCTACTAAGTGATTCAAATTCAAAATTAAAATTTTGAATCATTGAAAATTTTCACTAGACAACTGCGGATGTGCTGTATATGGTTAATACTACGTAGGGTAGAGGTAAGAAGAATCATCTCATATAGGAAAATACTTGAAGAAGTGTCTAGTTGTAAGCTGTAAATAACAGTTCAAAAACCGTCCACAATGGCGCTGATGTAGACAAAGGGTATGGTATGAATGTAGCTGTTGTAGACGAATAGAAGTATGCCGAGTTAAAAATATTAATATCTTTGGCGACTAGAGTAGTTGGTGACTGTACACTGTTATAAAACGTCAACTATTTACGTAGTACAAAGTAATTTACTAAAATTATTATTTATTCCTAGTCATTAGTTCAATTGTGCTTTCCTTGTTTTTTAATTAAATTGTATAATTACATATAATCGAATACAATGCAAGAAAACTTAACTTATTTGTATTGTATTCTACCATGGACCTCTATAATAGGGACGCGACATATTGTTCTATACGTACAATTGCTTATACAAATAGCATCCATTTTGAAGGCACACACATAAACATATATCTATCTCGTTCTTACTCAGCACTGTAACTCGCAGGAAAACAATATAACAGTATTTCAGTGCGTACATAAAGTGGAACATGAATATACGTAAATACCTAATGAGGCCGAAAATCCGCCATGTTTAGTGCACCAAATGTCATTATCAGTCAGTGCACCCGGTACTTGTCCTGTCAAAAAGTCGTGGTATAAATGAAAATAACTAATTATCTTTCAATATTTTGCTTGTGATTTAAAATAATTGAAGCCAAATATAAATAATTACGTCGCAGATATGTCCGTGTGCAGTGTAATAGGGTGCGGCATAAGAAAAACACCAAATCAGTCATCTTTAACCATACACAGGTACGCTGTAAATAACATTAAAAATATTGCTTATTGTTAATGTTTCCGGGAAAATAAAGGAAGATTTTCATTATAATTAGCAAGGTTCTTATGTGCAGTTATAGGTCATGAATGGATTTAACTTATTTAACTATATTTTTACGCTTAAATAATGTTAATTTATTAGCTGGGGTTGTACATTATTTATCGACTTTGATATCGATATAATATGATTGCTTATATAAAATTTCTTATTTTATCATGCTACCCCGCTTAAAACATACAAAAATAATAATTAAAACATATTTTATAGGATCCCAAGAAATGAGCGTATAAAGAAAAAGTGGCTGGAAGCCATTGGAATGGAAAATATAAAGCCAAATGCAAAATATATTTATATTTGCTCGCTACATTTTGATGATAAATGTTTCAACAAAACTCTGGATGTGACTCGACTACGAGATGATGCCGTGCCCTTCAAATTTGTAAGAGTAAGTTAATACTGTATATACTTTTATAGTTAGTATTGATATACTTTTTTTAAATTATATACATATTTTAATACATACATATTATTTTATAACAAAACGTGCTATAAAAGGATCAAAATTAATATACAAGTTTTGTATGGTGGGACGATGATCAGCAGGATAGTAGTTGGACTGTCGGCTTATTATATAATTCCTGCTCCGTCTTCGCAGTCGAAGGCCTTAATATGTCTTCTCGTGCCTCTCACACTCATGGAGACTGCTCGTATAATTGAAATTTGTACTTTCACTTTTACCCTTTGATATACTTGTTGCTGCTACCTTATTACTGATATGCTAGTTACTAGTTGTAGTCTATGTCATTCTCATTCTATGTAACCATTTTAGAAAAACTTATGGGTTTTGTGGCTGTGATTCCATCCAAGAAATGTATTTGCCCAATTTGAATAATAATGTCATAATTTAAGCAAATTTTATGAAAAAAATACTGTGGACACAATTATTCTAATCTAATATTTCAATATATTGCAGCGACATGCCAGCCAACATAAAACTGGCATATTAAAAGAAAATCAGTTGGAAACAATTCCTGTTTTGGCCGGTCCTGACACCTCTACCTTGGTAAATGCTGCACATTTAAGGATTTTGCTGTTCTTTAGCTTCAAGAGAAGATGTTAGATTTTGTATATACAGACTCTTTATTGTGAAGCTATTGAACCTACTTAGATAAAAGTAATATGCTTTGACATCTTTAGAGGAATAAACCAAAACTGATGGTGTCACTTCTTTGAATTTTGTATTCCATGTAAAACATCTAAGGTACAAATAAAACTCATATTATAAACTTATGCCTTTATTAGTTTTACTTTAATAAAAACTATTGTAAATTCGTTAAATTTTTAATAATTAAGTGATTTTAGAGCGTAAGTCATAAGGAATGACGTTTTTTATTAAATAAATGTTCTGTAGGTGTTTTGTTTTTTTTTTATCACGCGGCCCTTAATAAGTTTAAAATTTGAATCACTCACTTATGATGCAGCGCACCTATCTTGAGGTGCGTTGCGGTAATGTGTTACGGACTTTAGAGTCAGCAACACAATTAAAATAGATTGTAATAGAGAGGTAAGTAGTCTAAACTACTCCGTCTATTTACAATCTAATTAATCTGTTTTGGATATCAAAATAAGAGTACGTGTTTTTCATAGGAAAAACACGTACTCTTATTTTGATATCCAAAACAGCATAGCTAGCTAGCATGCTATCGTTTTATCGCCGACATAAAGCTTCCATCCCTTTCAGGCATATACGCAAGTGCGAGCGAGACGGCAACATACGAAACGACGATAAAATTTAGCATGCTAGAGATGGGCAGATGGCACTGTACTACGCCATATGTTTATGTTTTGTGGTCACTGTGTTGTCAAACAACAACTTTATCAAATCAGTGTAGCAACTTTTAAAAATCGTCATATCGTTTACTTGATAAAGTTGAAACACGAACTTGTCTTAGATTTCACACATCTAAATCAAAGTATCTTTGCACATAACAATATACTTACTTCCTATTAAAGTATAAATTCTACAAATAATTAATACTCAATAATATTGAAAATAAAATGAGCCAAGGACGTTTATCGATAAAACCTAATAACATTAAAATCTTCTGGACAGCACTAAAACCGCCATGTTTAGTGGCCAAATGACGTCACAGTGGCACGCATTTTTTATTGACGTTTCATTTCCATAGGTTTCCTACTTCAGTGTATTCTACTCATAGTCCGTCAAGACTATAAGTAGAATACTGAGCCTAGATCACAGTCTTCTATGGGTAAGGTGCCCAGAAGGCTGGCTACGTTTCCTCGCTGGATCGCCATACTGATCCGTTGGCCGAGGTAAGCACCAGCCCTCTGATCACCTGAAGAGTCAATGAGTCGTTTCGATAAATTTTGGTAAAGGCTCATGGCCTCAGGACCCCACGGTCCAAGCGTCTCGGCAGCAAACGGCACAAACATATAACTCTCACTGAGGGTTGCATATTTGCGCCGCTTGAGTGATTCGGCTGTTTCCGCCGCTGAACCGGCTGATCTAGACGTGTTTGGTAAATGGGATGCGGCCAACGTGTCTACGCAAGTCACATCCCACACCAAAGGCTTGCCATGCTGCCAGGGAATTAGAGTCATTCCGTCGGGACGCCTCCCATCGTCACGTGCAATACCTTTCGGCTCTAATAAAGCCGGCACGTTAGCGGTGATAAGCGCCCTACGTAAGATATCATTCAAGGCAGCGTGGCGTGACCATCTGCCGGTACTGCGGTAAGAAAGACCGTGGTATGCCAGGCCGATTATCTCTGTTCCACAGACGCATGTGTGTGGTGCACATATGCGAGAACCCAGGGGCAAATTTATAGCCAGGATACAATTATACAGTATATACAACTCTTTGAGGATATATTTACTAAATATATCCTCAAAGAATTGTTATAATATATATAATAATAATAATACGCTTAGTGCTTTTGTAATATTTAATTGTATAAAACTAAAACACTATAATACTACTACTACTCTAATAACTATCGGCGCTTTCTTTAAAATTCACCCTGATGCCAAAGTGGCGCCACCCTAATTTATGGCATTTCGACTGACACTTTTTCATATACACAGATAATTCTCCTTACCTCTACCCTCCATAGATAATACGCAAACCTGCACACGATTCTGACGCTTTAAATAATAAAAAAAATGCTATTTATTAAATTTAGTAAGGCTTATATATAAACTAGCAGCCCCGGCAGACGTTGTCCTGCCTTTAAAAAATAAAATTCTAGAACCCGATCCCAGAGCCACGTACCGGTTCTAATTGCGAATCTCAACCATCCCGGTACCCACTCAAACACACAAAAACAAAATCACCAAATTCGCTTCAGGTGATTAGGAGGATTCCAGAACCCGATCTCAGCGCCACCTACCGGTTCTAATTGTGAATCTAAAAGAGTAATATATTTTTTTTATTCTAGGTCATGACAAAATAAGATTAAAAATCTTGCCAAAAGATTTTAAAGTTTATAATTAACAAATAAAAAATAGGGGTTGATCGTAGAGGGGTGAAAATTTAGGGTTGTATGTATTTTTGTATGTTGTATCATAAAAAAATAGAAATTAAAAATTTTGTCTAAAAAATAAAAATTTAGGGATGGACTACCCCTAACATTTAGGGGGATGAAAAATAGATGTTGGCCGATTCTCATAGATACCGGATAAGCACAAAAAATTTCATCAAAATCGGTCAAGCCGTTTCGGAGGAGTATGGCAACGAAAACTGTGACACGAGAATTTTATATATTAGATAGTAATATACATTAACTACATAAATAGTAATATTATATTGCTAATTACATGCCTTAACATATAGAAATAGAAAATTAAACTTAACATGTAAGAGTTACCCAACAATCAAGATCGTTATAACAAAGTAGGATCTTTTTTTTTGTAAGGCGGGGGAAATGCTATTTACGCACAATACTGGGTCCTTTGCAAGGGATTAGACCATAGTTGGTCATGAAGGCTTTCCCCTTTGATAAGGGGCAATCCGAACACTAATCAAGCCAGCTTGTGTGGAGACTCAGAGACGTAGCACGGGCAACACCCACTACCCACTAAAACCACCCTCCTCCCATGTGCCTCGCGCTTTTTATGAAAACAAAGTAGGATCTTACCTCAACACTTTCCTTGCTTACATTGTTTTATTGCAGGAGTTCAGCAGACAGGCAGACGGCCCACTTGATGCAAAGCGGTTAGCATTGCCTATGGACATTTGCAACACCAAAGGTGCTACAAATGCGCTGCTACTCTTTTAAGGGAGACTGGAACCTGGTCACTACTGCCGGAACACAACACAAGGTTGTTATGGTGACATACTCTATAGACCAGGGGTGGTCGCTATTCAGTCGAGCAAATACCCTACCACCTGGCTGTGGGTTGTTTTGTCGCCTCTTACGACAGGCCGCCCGGCCGTAAGGAATTGTATTCTTTCTCCGTTCCTGCACGGATAAAATGATAGTTTTAATAAATCAAAGAACTTATACTTAGCAGAAATCTACTTGACCAATATTGGGCTAATCCACAGAGTACATCGCAGGGTCGTCAGGGAGGAGGGGGTTTTTAGTGGGTATTGGGGTTGCTCGCCCGTGCAGCAACGCTCGGAGTCTTCCACACTATTCTGTGACGTCGATCGCGGACGGAGCGCTGCCAAGAGCATACTATTGCTGCAGTGTTATCGCCCCCGACCGACGCGTGTCGTTCCCCTAGCAACGACCCAGTTTGTACGTAAATCGGTTAAGCATTTTCCCTCGCCTCAAAACAAAAAAAATCCACAGAGTACATTAATATAATAGGAGACACTAATTAAAGCCTGGGCCGTTGAAGAAAAACTTTTGTAATTTAAATGGAAATTCATTATTGCCACAGCTACAGAAATCATGGGCACGGGAATTGAAAATTGAATAAATGGAATGAATGTTGTTAAAGATATATTAAGGGACTTTTCGAAAATTTCGTAACATTAACTTTTGCCTTTTTGAACCCCTGCAAGCTTCCTTATAAATGGCATGTTATTTTTTCTGTCAGCCCTAAGGGGCCATTCATGAATTACGTCAACGTTAAAAGGAGGGAGGGGGTCGACGAAGTGTGACATTGTGTGACAAGGGCTGGGAGGAGTCCTAGGGGAGAGATTTTATGCAGATATACTTCATTAACAGCTCCTAAAATTTTGGGTGTAAACATATAAATAAGGCTTCAAGTTATAGTAAGATATAATTCCAAAAAATTACTTTCACCAAAATCACCAAAATGAACCCCTATTTATAATAATAACAGCCCATAATTGTCCCACTGCTGAGCTCGGGCCTCTTATTATAAGGGAATAGACAGTATATCCGCTACGCTTGTCCAAGGCAGATTGGCAGGTTTGACACATCGGTTATCTAGATGTGCAGGTTGCATCACGGTGTTTTCCTTCACCATTGTTAGCACGTGGTAATTATAATAATACGCACATTAGGTCAGAAAACTGCCCAAGAGGGTGGGTAGCGTAATGGCTATCGCGTCCCAAACTCAAAGGGCGCGAGTTCGATTCTGGCCGAAACTCATGCAGCACTTATTCATTCATTCATTCATTTTTACATATACGAGAAAATCACTTACATTAAGCATTATTTAATAAAATTATCATATTCTAGGGTCACGATACCACAGCCATGGCTATCACCTTCTCTTTAATGCTGTTAGCAGATCATCAAGAAGTCCAGGTAAATTCTTATTAATTTTTTTAGAACTAGGATATGCCCTCGACTTCGTTCACGCTTGACTTGAAATTCCCGTGGAATTTTTGGAAAGAAGTTCCTTATCGCGCGTTGTGAAACGGGGCTAGACGGAAAAAATTCTTACGAAAAGTTGTCACGACACTTTTATTACCATATGCAGCTTCGACTGGTGGTCGTACTATTTTCACCTTACGTAGCTTCTAGTGAAGATCACAGTAGTAATGGAGTAGAATTAGTTATTTTTTTTTGTTTACTACATTAACAATATCGAATAGGTATATATTATTGGAACGAAGTTCCTTATCGCGCGTTGTGAAAGGGGGCTAGACGGAAAAAATTCTTACGAACAGTTGTCACGACATTTTTTGCTATAGTAAGCTATTGTAAGCTGTGCGGCGTCGCATGTTTCTCTGTCTGTCTGTCTGTCTCTCTCTCTCAATTCCAATTACAATTCCTTCACTAATTAATCGAAAGGAACTTCGTTCCATCCGGGTGTCCCTTGACACCTCTCAAGTTTTTTATTTTATTTTTATTGCAGGAGATCAGCAGACAGGCAGACGGCCCACTTGATGGAAAGCGGTTACCATCGCCTATGGACATTTGCAACACCAAAGTTGCTACAAATGCGCTGTTGCTCTCTTAAGGGAAACTGGAAGCTGGTCACTAATGCCGGAACACAACTCAAGGTTGTTATGGCGACATACTTCAGACTAGGGGTTGTAGCCATCGAGTCGGGCAAATGCCCTACCAGCTGGCAATGGATTCCCGGTACACATAATATCAACATCATTTAAAAAAGAACTTAAGCTATCGTTTTAGTGGAAACTGTCGCAATAAAGCTGGACATGATGCAGGTTACAGATTACAGAAGGGTATGGAATAGGTTGAGGCCCACGCCTACCAGGGCTACGGAAAGGCTAGGTCATATACCAGTAGTCCTGGCATAAGGCGAAAGACGGAACACCCAGGGGTTTTAGTGGGTATCCCTAACCGGAAGTGGCAATAGTATGGCACCAGTTCTGACTGGGCATGCTAGTGCCACCCTCGACCTGGCGAATCACCCCTTGTCGCGGCTTAGTCCTCAAATGGATTTCCCCTGGCTAAAAAAAAGAGTATAGAATAGGTGTGCGAGTTTTTATGTGTTGAACGTCTGCTATTAGAGGGAGATGATGGCGCTGCAGAAGCGGTCTTGCGGTCCCTAAACTGATGGTTAGCATCATCTATAGGAAAAATACAGTTTAATACTTCTACACCTATGTATTTAAAAGGATAATGACCTCGTATTGTAGGTTGTTTCGAAATAATCCCGGATAAAATATGCACTTAAAAAAATATTCAGGTCACAAATGCTGGAAGTCGCGCCTAGCGACAATTGACGTTGGACGCCGCTTTCGGCGTTATGTCAATGGTTTCTGTGGAAACGCCTAAACAAGTATCAGTTTTTCCCGTAAACATTCTGTAATCGGGTATTGACATATACCATAATAAATTCTGAAACAATGTTCATATAATATACTAGCGGTATCGGCAGACGTTCTCTTGCCCTGAAAAAATAAAAATGTAGAACCCGATTCCAACGTCACCTACCGGGTCTAATTGTGAATCTAAATCACCCCGGGACCCAGTAAAACGCACATGTCGGCAGACGTTCTCTTGCTCTGAAAAAATAAAAATGTAGAACCCGATTCCAACGTCACCTACCGGGTCTAATTATGAATCTAAATCACCCCGGGACCCACTCAAACGCACAAGTCGGCAGACGTTCTCTTGCCCTGAAAAAATAAAAATGTAGAACCCGATTCCAACGTCACCTACCGGGTCTAATTGTGAATCTAAATCACCCCGGGGCCCACTCAAACGCACATGTCGGCAGACGTTCTCTTGCCCTGAAAAAATAAAAATGTAGAACCCGATTCCAACGTCACCTACCGGGTCTAATTGTGAATCTAAATCACCCCGGGACCCAGTCAAACGCACATGTCGGCAGACGTTCTCTTGCTCTGAAAAAATAAAAATGTAGAACCCGATTCCAACGTCACCTACCGGGTCTAATTATGAATCTAAATCACCCCGGGACCCACTCAAACGCACAAGTCGGCAGACGTTCTCTTGCCCTGAAAAAATAAAAATGTAGAACCCGATTCCAACGTCACCTACCGGGTCTAATTGTGAATCTAAATCACCCCGGGACCCACTCAAACGCACATGTCGGCAGACGTTCTCTTGCCCTGAAAAAATAAAAATGTAGAACCCGATTCCAACGTCACCTACCGGGTCTAATTGTGAATCTAAATCACCCCGGGACCCACTCAAACGCACATGTCGGCAGACATTCTCTTGCCCTGAAAAAATAAAAATGTAGAACCCGATTCCAACGTCACCTACCGGGTCTAATTGTGAATCTAAATCACCCCGGGGCCCACTCAAACGCACATGTCGGCAGACGTTCTCTTGCCCTGAAAAAATAAAAATGTAGAACCCGATTCCAACGTCACCTACTGGGTCTAATTGTGAATACAATTTCCTGCGGCCGGGCGGCTTGTCGTAAGAGGCGACAAAGCAACCCACGGCCAGGTGATAGGGCATTTGCCCGACTGGATGGCTACCACCTCTGGTCTAGAGTATGCCATAATAACAACCTTGCGTTGTGTTCCGGCATTAGTGGCCAGGTTCCCAGTCTCCCTTTAGAGAGCAGCAGCACATTTGTAGCACCTTTGGTGTTGCGAATGTCCAAACGCGTTGATAACCGTTTTCCACCAGTGGGCCGTCTGCCTGTCTGCTGAACTCATGCAATAAATAAAAAATTAAAAAATATTTATAATAAGAATTCGTCAATCGCGTACAATGTCACGCCGTACTCTGCCTACGGCGTTTATTACAGGCCACCGCCTTAGGGCTCGTTCTTATATCTTACTATTAATTCACTTGCCTAACCGTGGGCATTGGTAGAAATTTGACATTAGGTCCTTATATGAAGCTTATGTCAAAAACCGCCGTGAGGCAAACTAATCTACGTGCCGTCAATATAACCGAGTGGATACAGTAATTTGCTCTGATATGTACGGCGATATTGATCTTCGCTTTGCCATATCTTTAATTGGGTCTTCTGGAAAAGTTACTTTTTGATGGCTCTTCTGGGAAAGTTACAGCGAAATGTTATTTCAGGTCACAAAAATGATATTATTGATATCAAAATATCCAAATAAGTATACGCTATTATCAAAATATTTATCTCTCCCCAACGTCATTATAATATATCGTAAGTTAGAATGTGTATACATAACTCGAGGTATACTTTTTATTCCTTTCTCTACATACATAATGATCTACAATAATACATATGGGTATAATGCGATTCAAATGAGAATAGGATCGACTTTGCGCCATATTGTGACTTAAAATAACTTTAAATAATTAAATATTATATTAAGACAATTTACTACTAATTTACATACATACATAACTTCACGCCAGTTCCCTTGCGGGGTAGGCACGAACAACAGAGTGCCATTTAGGCTTATTCTTACACACCTCACTTGCCTCTTTGACATTCATAACTCTTGTCATGCAAGCTCGTCTGTTCTTAAGGCTCCTGACATCACCTACTACTAATTTAACCTTTTTATTTAAATTTGATGTAAGACTATTTATTATTGATATGCAAATAAGTGTTTTGCAAACCATACTTTTCAAG
Source organism: Dendrolimus kikuchii (assembly GCA_019925095.2). Lineage (NCBI taxonomy): Eukaryota > Metazoa > Arthropoda > Insecta > Lepidoptera > Lasiocampidae > Dendrolimus > Dendrolimus kikuchii. The sequence continues at coordinate 20,864,021 of CM034402.1, read as the reverse complement.
TGACATTTGACAGATAGAGGTTATTGACATTCCTATTCTTATTTGGATCGCACTATATAAATATTTTTTCAACACACTTGCTCATAAAGTGGCTCTATGGTCACCGCAATTAGGCACAGAATGACACCCATTATCAAACTGTGAGTAAAAAACATTATGACTCACTAGTGAGTTATAGATATTTTTTTTTAATTTTATTGGTTGAGTTGCTTTGTTCTTAAAAAAGTTTTTATTCAAAAAAAAAAAGATCGTGTTCTATAGAACAAATAAATTAATGTTCGTATTGCTTGCTCATTTCATGCAACTTCTTATTTAAATAGATAATTTTAACTCGTACGTGTTTAATAAATAAAACTTTCACTCATATATAACTTTTTTTTATCTACTAAATAAAATGAGTTTTTTTTTGTTATTTTATTCACAAGTGTGTTGAAAAACGTTGTATGATACACGTGTGTATTGATGATTACCGTCCTCGGCTCTCTTAAGACCCTCGCCTACGGCTCGAGTCTCAATGGCGCCTCGGCGGTAATCACCAATGTTATACACTAGTACCATAATGTACTATTTCAACACACTTGCTCATAAAGTGGCTCTATGGTCACCGCAATTAGGCACAGAATGACACCCATAATCAAACTGTGACTAAAAAACATTATAACTCACTAGTGAGTTATAGATTTTTTTTTAAATTTTATCGGTTGAGTTGCTTTGTTCTAAAAAAGTTTTTATTCAAAAAAAAGATCGTATTTTATAGAACAAATAAATTAATGTTCCTATTGCTTGCTCATTTCATGCAACTTCTTATTTAAATAGATAATTTTAACTCGTACGTGTTTAATAAATAAAACTTTCACTCATATATAACTTTTTTTTCAACACACTTGCTCATAAAGTGGCTCTATGGTCACCGCAATTAGGCACAGAATGACACCCATTATCAAACTGTGAGTAAAAAACATTATAACTCACTAGTGAGTTATAGATATTTTTTTTTAATTTTATTGGTTGAGTTGCTTTGTTCTTAAAAAAGTTTATATTCAAAAAAAAAAAGATCGTGTTCTATAGAACAAATAAATTAATGTTCCTATTGCTTGCTCATTTTATGCAACTTCTTATTTAAATAGATAATTTTAACTCGTACGTGTTTAATAAATAAAACTTTCACTCATATGTAACTTTTTTTTATCTACTAAATAAAATGAGTTTTTGTTGTTATTTTATTCACAAGTGTGTTGAAAAACGTCGTATGATACACGTGTGTATTGATGATTACCGTCCTCGGCTCTCTTAAGACCCTCGCCTACGGCTCGAGTCTCAATGGCGCCTCGGCGGTAATCACCAATGTTACACACTAGTACCATAGTGTACTAACAGTATTACAATTCTATTGTTATTTTGCTTCAAACGGTACAAATATGAAGCCTCAAGAAAGGTTTACATATTTGTGCCGTTTCGGGATGAAACAATGGGCCCGTGGGGTCCATCGGCAAAGAGTTTCTTCAAAGACATCTGTAAGAAATTCTTTGACATAATCTGTGTTCAGACATTTGAAAGAAAGAAAGAAAATAATGTTTATTTAGAGTTATTTAAAATGGAAATTATACATAAGCAGTTTAACAAAGGTTAACTAACTCTAAAAAGACCCTAACTCAGCAAATGCTGGTTGCTAACAACAAACGCTGGTCTTCCGTTAGTAACAGTAACGTCACCTTCACGGAAGAAAAAATAACTAATGAACATTTAATATTATTTATAACATATATAGCTCTTATATACAAAAATGAATGTTGCTAAGCGCAAAACTCGAGAACGGCTCGACCAATTCGGCTAATTTTCATATGTTCCTTAAGGCACAGGGAAAAATATAATATAAAAAAGTCAAAAATAAAAAATGCGTGGACAATAGTAAAAAAAAAAATCTTTTCACATAAAAACTAGCTGTCAAACAGTAGCTGTATCCGGCAGACATTGTCCTGCCTTAAAAAATAAAAAACTAGAAATCGATTGCAGCACAATTCAACGGGACTAAATGGTAATCTAAACTTTTCTCGAATCCACTTAAACAAAAATAAAATTTCATTATAATCGGTCCCACCGTTTAGGAGGAGTTCAGCGGCGCATGATTTTATTGCTTATTGCTTAGTAATAATTAAAAATGTAACGCATACGAATAAGGGTAGATAGATAAGACTACATTATATAATATATAGAATAGCATATATAGAATAATGTATAAATAAAAAAGTTAGAAAATCAAAAGACAACGAAAATAATAAAATTGTAGGTAGTACAATAGATAAGTTAATAGATAAGGCAAAACTGTCAAACATAAACAAGAAAAACAAAAATGTAATAGTATTAAGCACTTTTGTGTAAAAAAAACTAAATAAAGTAATAATAAAAATAAGAATAAAAAAAAGAAAAGACGATAAAAAAGAAAAAATGCATAAAAAAGATAAAAGAAAATATATATATTCATTAAAAAAAAACTTCAAATCAAATCTTGTTCGTCTGGAGGAGGGGAATTAGAAAAAAAAACCTCATTTAATAAACAAAAAAACTACTGTTCATCTGTGTTTTATTATATTGCCCAAGTTAAGGTTGTTATTATTTATGTATACAGACCGGTCATTATTCATAATGACCAGATTTATCAAATTGCCCGTAACATATACAAGTACAATAAATTACATTTTTACTTTAGGATCGAATTTACGAGGAAATGCAACAAATATTTGGCGATACAGACAGAAGTCCGAGCATGGCCGATCTGACGGAGATGAAATACTTGGAGGCCGTCATCAAGGAGACATTGAGGCTGTACCCAAGTGTACCCTTCATCAGTCGACAGATCACTGAAGATGTCGTTTTGGGTAAGTGAATATAATTAAACCCACATACATAATCCGATTTTATAAAGGCCAGCAAAAAATAGACAGATAACTTTTTATTGTGGAGATGGGAATATTGTATAATGTGTGGTGTTACAAGAATGAATAAGATATAAAATGAAGACATAAGAGGATCTTTAAAGATTGCAGCCGTGTCTGAAAATTAAGAAGAGAAGACCAACATGATATAGGTATGTAAGAAGGAGAAATGAAAATCAAGTGAGCTCTGCTTATGCCCTTTTTAAACTTGCACCAGTGCTTAGCGAGGAATCTTTGATTACAGCATATTATGGCCTTGTTGAATGCCATTTAAGGTATGGTGTAATATTCTGGGGTAATTCAACTAACAAACAATTAGTTTTTAAAGCCCAAAAAAGATGCATAAGATCCATGTTTGGCTTAAAATCGACTGATAGTTGTAGACCATATTTTATCAAATATAAAATTTTGACACTTCCTTCTCTCTACATCATGGAAATAGCAAAGTTCGTCAAAGATAACCCTAATTTATTCCAAACACTATCACAAGTAGTAACACGTAATCGCAGAGATCAGAAAAAACTCTGTCTACAAGCATCAAAAACGGAACTCATGAACAGAAGCATAATTTGTATGGCTCCAATCATTTTCAATAAATTACCTAAAGACTGGAGAGATTTAAAGCGTGACATATATAAACAAAAATTAAGGACATTTTTATTAAATAAATGCTATTATGATTTACTAGACTTTATAAATAAATCTTAATCTTCTTTTTTTATATATATATTTATTAATAAAATAATAATAGTTGACAATTAGTTGGTATAGTAATATTATTATTATTTTAATTATTATAATGACTATAGTCGTGGAAGGCCACGACATATTGACAGAAGGTGATGTTAGGAGCCTTAAGAATAGACGAGCGTGCATGACAAGAGTTATGAATGTCAAAGAAGCAAGTGAGGTGTGTAAGAATAAGCCTAAATGGCGCTCTGTTGTTCGTGCCTACCCCGCAAGGGAACTGGCGTGAAGTTATGTATGTATGTATGTATGTATTATAATGACATTATTGTAGGACATTAATTATTATTTATTATTCTAATTTTTCTATGCCTAACTGGCCAAACATGACGGACATTTAGCTTTATACCATCATGCATATTCTGATATATAAATACTCATGTTTAAGAAATAAATAAACTTTAAACATAACAGAAGTAGATGTATAGATAACATTTTATTGCTCACCAAAACAAAAAGTTAATGCAAATGTACAGAGCAATTATGTACAAATCAGAATAAATAATATTTTAAGGCATAGGTCTTGAAACTTATTTAATTCACCGCCCACTTTAAGCATAAATTATTTTTTCAACACACTTGCTCATAAAGTAGCTCTATGGTCACCGCAATTAGGCACAGAATGACACCCATAACCAAACTGTGAGTAAAAAACATTATAACTCACTAGTGAGTTATAGAGCTTTTTTTAAAATTTTATTGGTTGAGTTGCTTTGTTCTTAAAAAAGCTTTATACTAAAAAAAAAAAAGATCGTGTTCTATAGAACAAATAAATTAATGTTCCTATTGCTTGCTCATTTCATGCAACTTTTTATTTAAATAGATAATTTTAACTCGTACGTGTTTAATAAATAAAACTTTCACTTATATATAACTTTTTTTTATCTACTAAATAAAATGAGTTTTTGTTGTTATTTTATTCACAAGTGTGTTGAAAAACGTCTTATGATACACGTGTGTATTGATGATTACCGTCCTCGGCTCTCTTAAGACCCTCGCCTACGGCTCGAGTCTCAATGGCGCCTCCGCGGTAATCACCAATGTTACACACTAGTACCATAATGTACTATTAGAGCCCCCCAACGTTTTCTAACTTTACCCCGTTATAAAAATCACAAACACAATCATTAATATTATTACGTGTCTCAATCTTATCTTATACGTGGAAAAGAAAGTAAGTCTCAGAAAGTTTTGCGAAAATAAAAATAAGATGTTCTATTGGTAAATGTTTTTTTAATTAAATATTTGCAAAGTGCTCTCCACCAGCCTCTATACAAAATTTCATGTGTTTGAACCAGTTTTTGAAACACTTTTTTCAGTTAGCCGCAGACACCTCGTTTACAGCTTGCTCGAACGCTGACAGCGCATCTTCCGGCGACAAAAATTGTATACCTTTGTGCTGATTTTTTTATTTTCGAGGATAAAAAGAAGTCACACGGTGCTAGATGAGCTGTAAGGAGGGTGACCCAGAAGTTTGACCGGCGTGCTGTCCAGGAAGTCTCTCGTTTTGAGCGCGGTATGGGCGGGCGCGTTGTCGTGGTGGAGCAATAGCCCGTGGAGCCCTGTGTTTGGTCGCTTGTTGCTCACAACAGAGAAAACTTCTGCCAAGCGTTTGGTAGTATACTATTCGGCGTTGATGCTTCTTTGGTTTGGTAAAGGAATTGACACCAAGTAGCCAGTAAAATCGAAAAAACTCGCGATCAAAATATTCCCCCCGCTTCTAGATCACTTCACTTTGGTAGGCTTTGATTCGTTTTGAAACACCCAAACCGTCGACTGACGCTTCGTTTCTGGACATTGATAAATCCAGGACTCATCACCTGTAATGATATCGTAAACACGCCGAGACGAGCCTGCTTCAAAGTTGTTTATCATATCACGGCATCATTCCACCCGGGCCTGCTTCTGAGTATCCGTGAGGTTGTGCGGCACCCAGCGTGAAACTATCCTCCTCACGCGAAGATGCGTGCATCTCATCTCACGTGTGTAGAATCCCGTGAAGGCTTCCCGCTTCAATCTGCAGTACGTGCTGAATCTCTTGATACGTAACTCGCCTATTGTCTTGGATTAAATTTTTCACTGCTAGCACGTTTTCTTCCGTAACACCTCCACTTCTTTCTTCGCCCCCCAAAGTTACTCAAACGCGCGTGAATTCTTGATTTGCCTTAGAAGAGCCTTCATCCATGAATGCCATTTGAAGTCTATCGTACGATTCGTAAGGTTTCAGGCGACACTTGAAATCGTAAAAAATCATAGCGCGAAAATGTTTCCGGCGCAGATTCATTTTTCAACGAGACACGATTGAAATTGGAACGTACCTATTTTTAGTTATAAATAATCTTTCAAAATAGATTATAACTGGCCAGTCTCTCAGACGTAAAACCTCTTTTCGCAACACTTTCTGAGTGGCCTGGTATTGTGAGTTCAAGCTTACATTTTAAATGAGACTATTCCAATAAAATATGGAACTCGTAAATTCTTGCAACAGAATCCCCGTGTTTTCTCTGGGCCCTTTATTCCTGTAGGCCTCTAGCGTCTACAAGGGTCGACGAAGTGTGACATCGTGAGATAGGGGTGGGAGGGGTCCTAAATTTCGTGACGTCACATTTCAAAATTTATACACACAAACAAAATTGAAGTGTCAAAAAAAACTAATTTTAAAATATTTGTATCTATTTCTGTCTATTTGTCCGTCTGGATGTTTCGGCTAATCTCTGCAACGGCTGAACCGGATTTGACGGGACTGTCACTGGCAGATAGCTGATGTTAAGGAGTAACTTAAGCGATTTTTTTTTAGGGTTTCGCGACCAAGTCGCGGGCACAGCTGGTCTAATATATTTAAGCTAATTACGAAACTGCTGTTTTAATTTTATGTCTCGATGTAAAATTGCAAAACATGTGATGTCACACTAGGGAGGGCGGAGTCTCACGATTGTGACCAGCTGTGACAAAGACGGTGGAGGGATAAAAAAAAACATGAAATTCGTGTGACAATTTATACCTGGCCCCTTATGACGACATAAATATATACAAAAAAGGAGTCAAATATCGCATTAATTATATTATTATCTGAAATATACATCTATCTAACACTGAAAGAATTTTTCAAATCGGACCAGTAGTTCCTGAGATTAGCGCGTTCAAACAAACAAACTCTCCAGCTTTATATATTAAGTATAAGATTAAATTTCGACTTATAAAGTATTACGTATAATGGGTTTTAACCCCCTCCCCCACCCAGATAAGGGCATGTATAGATTTTTATAACTCCCCCTCCCTCGAGACCCTTACGTAATAAGAATCCTATCCGTGCAGGAACGGAGAAAGGAACAGGACAAAAGAACCCAAAGCCAGGTGGTAGGGTATTTGCCCGACTGGATGGCTACCACCCCCGGTCTAGAGTATGCCGCCATAATAACCTTGAGTTGTGTTCCGGCATTAGTAACCAGGTTCCAGTCTTCCTTAAGAGAGTAGCAGCGCATTTGTAGCACCTTTGGTGTTGCAAATGTCCATAGGTAATGGTAACCTCTTCCATCAATTGTGCCGTCTGCCTGTCTGCTGAGCTCCCGCAATAAAAAATATCTTTTTTATTTTATTTCAATTTTCAAGATAAAACATTATTGAAGCGTGGAGGGGACATTTACATATACAGTGGAATTTCTCCAACTCAAATCTTGTTAAGTCGAAATCCTCAGTAAGTCGAAAATATGCCGTTCCCTTCTACTAAACTCCCAAATTGAATTATTTAGACTTTTTAGACTTACGTAGGCATTTTAGTACATATTTATACTCGACTAGCGGCCCGGCGCGGTTTCACCCGCGCTCTGTCCCGCTCCCGTGGTATATAGCGTCATGTTATATAGCCTATGACACTCCCTGTTAACGTAGCTTTCGAACAGTCAAAAAAAAATTAAAATCGGTTTAGTAGATCCAGAGATTACCCCCAACAACGTCACAAACTTTACCTCTGTATAATATTAGTATAGAAGTACAGATAACTCGAATTTCAAAAATCAGACTCTGCAAGTCGGAAGTTATAATATAATAATATCAGCCCATTAATGTCCCACTGCTGAGCTCGGGCCTCCCATTATAGGGGGAACAGACAGTATACCCGCCACGCTTGTCCAAGGCGGCTTGGCAGGTTTGACACATCGGTTATCTCGACGTGCAGGTTGCATCACGATGTTTTCCTTCACCGTTGTGAGCACATGGTAATTGTAACAATATGCACATTAGATCAGAAAACTGACTAAGAGGTGCATGCGTTCCGGCCAGGATCGAACCCGCGCCCTCTGAGTCTGGGACGCGTGCGCTAGCCATTACGCTACCACGACTTTTTTACTTACGACTACTTACTACTACTACTTTACGACTTTAGTCGGAAGTTAGTCAAACATAATGACATCACTCAAGCAATAAAATTGAAAAGGCATCTCCAGTGCGTTTATTCTATTGTTTATGTCTGGTACATGTGCAATGAATGAATCTGCTTTCTAAGCCACACAGCTGTGTACCATAAGGTAATGAACAAACCTAAATTTGTTTTTTCTATCAATACCTACTTATTTGACCGCGCACTAGCAACAACACGAGTCTTATAAAACGCGCCTTCTTAATTCGAAATTTGAGGCATCAAATATTTCATATCTCGTACTTCTTGTTAAGCAGTGCCGTAGATAGGCCGTACAGGGCGTAGACTCTGCGGGGCGCAAGAATGGCCAGACCAGGCAGGACTATTATTTTTTCCGTTTGCTCCTGATAAGTTCCCGCTGCGCCCCTAGTGCTCGATTCCAACACATATGTACCTACATGCCAGTATCATCTAAAACGTCTGTTAAATTAGACAAGACATAACACTGCGCTCATGTTTTTGGCAGCGCAAAAGCGTATTTGTGTTCTAGTTATTTAAAAAAAAAATAGACGCGTCTTCCAAAATATTAGATAATTGGTCCACCAACACCAAGGTTCTTGAGCGTTATTTTATCGCCCTAAATGAAATAAAGTAGGTCTATACATATCATTGCTCTAGCTAGGGTATCTATAATATCTAAAAAAACCAAGGGCGCCGTTATAGAAGCTCGCATAGGGCGCATAAAAGGCTACTTGCGGCACTGTTGTTAAGTCGAAGACTCAACAAGTGGAACTTTTTTGCATTTCCCTTGACATTCGAGATATCGAGATACTACTGCAATTACTAGACTGCACTGACTGACTGACTAACATACATATCGATATTATCAACGCAGTGATCAAACTACGAGTACCGGCGCTAGAACAGTGAAAATTTGCATGCGAAAGGATTTATGCAAATTCAACTCGTAAAATAGTGAAAAAGGGGCTACTGTTGCGGACGGAATCACCCCTTGATCTCTCTACCGGAAGTCCCGTACCCCCACGCCCCGCATACCGCAAATACCGCCTCGCTCGGTTAGTAGTTAAGCGTCTACTTAAAAGTAGTTAGTACCCTAACAAGTGCGATGCGAGCCTTCGGCTTTTATATACAGTGTAGCAGAGTTCACCCCGCGGCCGTGCCGCGGATCAACCTCTAGTGCATATCTTTTGTTTAAAGAGCAGGCGGTACAGGTTACATTGTATTAAATATATATGTATTTGCCCCCGGAATATTCACTTTATTTTATATCGCAAACTATACCATCCCTCGTCTATCTTTAAACTACATAAATGATAAAACTTGTCAAAAATTACAAAACATGGTAGATAACATAGACCAAGTGGATCCAGTAGACCAAGTGGACCCAGTGGACCCAGTGGACCAAGTGGACCCACTGGACCCAGTGGACCAAGTGGACGAAATGGACAAAGTCACAAAACCTATCCTGGTTTCCGGGATAACCTTTACATAAATCTATACCATTATCCGGGATAAAAAGTATCACTTGGCCACCTTCGGTATTAAAATTACATATGTACTGAGGTTTAGCCAAATCGGTCCAATAGTCTTTCCATAAAAGGATAACAAACAGAGAGACAAATATATTTTTATCCCGGAAACTAACCCATTTTTCGGGGTAAAAAGTATCCTATTTTCATCCTCGGCATCGAATATATATATATATATATCTCTCTCTCTCTCTTAATACATATAAATTACGTGTCACGTTGTTTGTCCGCGATGGACTCCTAAACTAGTTGACGGATTTTAATCAAATTTGCACACCGTGTACAGTTTGACCCGACTTAAAAGATAGGATAGCTTACATTTGGACCCAGTAGGTGGCGCTGGAATCGGGTTCTAAATTTTATTTCTTCAGGGCAGAACGTCTGCCGAGACAGCTAGTATATATATATATATATATATATATATATATATATATATACTGAGTTTCAGCCAAATCGGTCCAGTAGTTTTTCCGTGAAAACGGAACAGACAGACAGACAGAGTTATTTTCGCATTTATAATATTAATAGGGATTATGTATGCTCCGTCATATCGTAGTCAGTCAAGGTATACAAACAGTTTCTGATCAAATAATACTCACAAGCAAAGGAAAGGAAGTCTAGGAATACCAGGAAGCATTCGGAAGACTCTACAGCCATTTGGACTCTCAGCGTGACTTTCGTGGATCTTGTGAATATCAGTGCATTTGATCAGTGCAACTTGTATTGATCGGTGAAATCATACAATTAGTGCTATCAGGGTTCAGAGGAACATCCGGGTTCTAGTGCTAACTTGTGTTGTGTAGCACCTATAAATGTTAACGAATAATATTTGTAAATACAGTAGCGACCTCTAGCGTGATATTTAATTATTGCGTAACAATACATTGATGTATAGTAAATGCAATGAGACTATTTTACAATAATAAGTGGCGCTACAGTTGAGACGCTTTTGGTGTCTCGACTATATATTATCTCGTGTTTTCTGTTTTAAAAAGTATATTATGTTTATTTCCGTTACCGCAAATACATACATACATATGGCAGTATCAGATATAGTTATTATAATTATTATAAGTACAACATTATTTTTCTTTCCTTTTATTGTCTTGGTCTTATTGCGTATACATTGTTTGCTACAACTCCATTAATTCTTCAAAAAGTAATTCTGTAACATACTTCTGTACAAAACTTATTTTAAAAAAAGAATTTGAGATATAAATAGAATATGAAATATAAAGAAAAACAATATTTAGCTAGACGTGTTGCTGGGGAGTTTCTTGCCGCTTCTTCTCCTTTACAGCATTAACGCGTGGCGAAGCGGTGTACATTTTCTTATACGTGTAGGAACGGAGAAAGAATACAATTTCCTGCGGCCGGGCGGCCTGTCGTAAGAGGCGACGAAACAACCCACAGCCAGATGGTAGGGCATTTGCCCGACTGGACGGCTACCACCCCTGGTCTACAGTATGTCGCCATAACAACCTTCAGTTGTGTTCCGGCAGTAGTGACCAGAATCCAGTCCCCTTTAAGAGAGCAGCAGCGCATTTGTAGCACCTTCGGTGTTGCAAATGTCCATAGGCGATGGTAACCGCTTTCAATCAAGTGGGCCGCCTGCCTGTCTGCTGAACTCATGCAATAAAAAAAAAACATAGAATAGGAAGTAAGAATTAAATTTTAACTTACATGTATGACCTTCAAAAAGTGTTCTCCAGTGGAACTTATTTTGAATAAAAACTTTTGAATTTGAATATCAAAATAAGTCTGTAATGTCGAATTTCATGGTGAACGGTTCATTGCCAAAACCAATAAGAAAAAATATTATTGAAATGTATGAATCATTATTACTATTTATTACTGTCAGGAGCCTTAAGAACAGACGAGTGTGCATGACAAGAGTTATGAATGTCAAAGAGGCAAGTGAGGTGTGTAAGAATAAGCCTAAATGGCGCTCTGTTGTTCGTGCCTACCCCGCAAGGGAACTGGCGTGAAGTTATGTATGTATGTATGTATTATTACTATTAATCTTATAATTGAATAAATACTGCTATTTCAATACACACATTGCTTGGCACAGCTCCTCTTTTAATTCTCCTAAAACCTTTATTCGATATATAAATTTCTTTTTCTTCGAAATGACTGGAACACGCGAGCGACCTTTTGTTGGGATTCCATTGGTGGTTATCTTGCGATTCCCGGATTACTTTAATCCAATGATTTGCTACAATAGGATCCGCAGGAAGTCGAAAACGTAATATAAACCTGGCTTAAGAAAACCGGACACACAAACATTACATGTGTGTCTGTTTTCTATAGATTTTTCAATTATTCATATTTCATGTAAAATAATCGTAACATAGTTCCCCAATTTTTGGCAATTAACTCCCGCTTCTCACCTGACATCATTTATCAATTCGATAACCTTTGAAATATCGAAATTAAATTTCATGTTTTTATAAAGAAATCGTGAGAAAAGTGTTAAACATACCGATGAAATGAGATATTAGCCTTATCTATTCCTCTTTTAAAATAATTACGACACATTTCAATGATACAGGACGGCATAATGTATTTTTTTGCGAGAGCTCCAACCAGTAAAGAAGTGAAAATGACACTAACGGGCGTGGGAAGCCAGTGCACCAATTTTGGGCCGTTTTTGTGCAATTGATGCGTGATCTAGACGTTTATATGATCTAAGTGGTACCGCCATATAAACCTCCTTTCGACCTATACGATCTTTTCTTCAACATATATAAATTCTTCCTTGAAATCTGACGGCGCGTTCCCTTTTAGCAAGTCACGTCAATTCATTCATCTCATGACATCACAAAATAAATTATATTAAATCGCCCCGCATATTGTAAATAAATAAAATATCATAAAATATACCGCGCCCGCAACTCATAAATATGTGTATATAACTTATAAATAACCCGCTCCGCACCACAATAATTCAATATATTAAAACATATATAATATAAATATAATAAAACATATATAATATAAATATAATAAACCATATTATAACAAATAAAGTGAAGTGGACTGAGGAGCAGAGAAGCCGCTGTGTTTCATGTTCATTATCAGGTGAATGCGTGCTTATCCTCCGATTCTCATTCTAAATTGTCCCACACTTCTTTTCCCGCAAAATTGACACAGTTCGCTTCCCGCTAAACCCAGCGCCGCCGCACCAAATGGTCCTTCGAGCCGGATACTCGTTACGCGTAATTTTGGCGTAATCGAGCCGGATTTCCTATATTTATAGCCCTACCATAGGCCGTATACCGCATTCTAACATTCGTGTGTTTCCTAGCTTTATAGCTAGGAAAATTACCGTCCCGCTTCCTCTTTTTTCACCGCCCTTGGTCTTATAGGTGTTTGTCTAAGCTATATTAATTACTCGCACTCGCACGTTTAGGCAACCCTTAGCCGAGTGTTATTACTATTAGTAGAAATAAATATAATTAAGTTCACCATTCATTAAATCATATTTTTCATATCGCATCAATTAACCATTTTCATTTATCGATTTTCCGCTGACGTGTTTGTCATTTAACTGCATTTATTTTTTCTTCTTCCTAATTTAAATTGAATTAGATTTGTCATCAATATGTCATCCACATTGAACATTGATGACAACATTGAATTAATTACTTTGAAAGCGCGACAAGATAGTTTGTTCGAAGTCCTTCAATTAATATATGAAAAATCGCTGCAGGCCTTCGATAGTACAGAATGTCTGCAATGCTTTCAAGGATATGCCGCGACTTTGGACAATATTCGCACGCAATTTAAGGATACCGCCAACAAATATAACGAGGTACTTCTTATGACTGTGCCAGGTGCCGTGCCTGATTATGAAGCAATGATTCCCTTCGAAGAATTATTTTGTAAAATAAAGGCAGTACTCAGGAGGGTGAATATAAGACAGACCTCTTTAGATTGTAATAACAATCACACCGTTTGCCGATTACTTGCTGCTGTACCAAGCACATCAATAATGCAGCCTTCCGTACATCATGATGTTAGTTCTTTAACGCATTCTTTTGTCGAATCCGATTATATTTCGACATATCATGATGTAAGTTTTCGGTTTAATAATTCGCATGTCATATTGAATGAAAAAATATCATCATCATCAATGTCTTCTTATAGTCACGATGTTGAAAATTTTACTCAAACCGCGCCTTATTCTGACATTTCGACTTTAGCTGTACTAAGCAAGTCGTTGTCGTCTTCCGCTCTTTCAACATCTAATAATGATCATTTACCGAAGTCGCTTGTTGCTAGTGCTACTCCAGCTTCCAATGACGTAGCTAATCCGCATCATAGCTCGTGTAATGTGTCTGGAACTTCTGAGAGTAATGAAATATCATCAGTCGATAATAGTGATGATGATAATAATGCCACCCATGACTGGCAAGATGTCTATTACCGCACTACGCTATTGCCAATTACAGCCAAGTCTCTATTAAAATCTGTTTCATCAGGTCGTTTGATTAAACGTCACTGTGGTTTTAAATCAAACGACTATAAACTTCCGCAAAATACTTTGCTGATCAAAGGCAAATATAATATTTCGTTTGAAGATATAGCAGATATAAGACTTTCACATTTTAATAATTCGAATCCGCTTGCATATACGATGTTTAATCTGCCCGCTTTATTTAAATATTCTCTGTTCCCGCGCTTTCTTAGTCCTGATATGGTATATAATAATTTTAATATACTACATCCCGCTGTCCGCACCGTATTAGGCTACGATATAAGTTCTCCCGCTACTTTTAAGATCCCGCATGGATCGTTTATAAACTACAATCTTTTCGCTCAAGTTTGCATTAACAAAATATTTTCTTCCGCTTTAATATATTATATTCCGCGCACTATAATATTAGTACAAAATAAACTCTCTTTGAAAATTCGCATACTTTTAGGTTCGAGTTATCAATATAATATCACGCTCTGTTCTAATGACGTTTTACACTCGTTTTATAATTTAAATACATCGAACAATGTCATAATGAAAAAGTATTCTATTGACATTGGTTTACGTGTGATTCCCGGTCATCATAGAGTTTTCAAATACAATTCTGGTTTTAAACCGACCCGCGTAAATTTAATTTTTTCTTTGCGTCAAATACCTTTGTCGCGTCGCGCCTCATCCGATGTCTTTACTCGGATCGAGGGATTCATATTTTATTAGTCTAATATTTTAATTTTAAATCATTTCCACCGCATCGCTTTCTTAGTTGTTGTTTTAGGATATGGGGGGTAGCACATACCACGAAACATGACATATCGCAAATTGGAATATTCAGAATGAATGAAGTTTGCGCGTTCATTTATTTCGTTGTATTATGTGCCGACCTTAGATTAATAGATTCTTTTTAAGTTATTAATAAAGTTTTATTTTTTTTCGGTTTAAATAGCCCGCTTTATTTTAATGTTAATAATTAATAAGTATTTGTTTATTTTTTGAGACTTAGTTTAGGTTAGATTAGTTTCAATTATTTGTTTTATTTGAGAACCTTCGATTGTTTTTTCACTCGCGTTAATAATTTTAATGTACATTTAACTTATATTCTTTTCCGCTCCTTTATTTAATTATGGATTATGCTTGCTTTGGTCTCCTACCCGCTCTTGTAAATATATATTTGGACCAAGCGTGCTTAAATCCTTATCTCACTCTTATAAGTTTATTTTGGTCTTGATTTGTTTTGACCATACAAACATAAGTCCTGCGTCCGCACTTTTTAATTCGGACCTAGCTGTCTTGGTCCCGCACCCGCTCTAATAAATTTATTTTGGACCATGCGTGCTTAGGTCCCAATCCCGCTTCCGCTTCTTTATAAGCTTATTTCGGATCTTGCTTATTTAGGTCCTGCACCCGCTCATGTATACTTAATTTGGACCTTGTAAGTTTAGGTTCCGCTTCCACTTCTTTAATTAATTTCGGACTATACTAGTATAGGTCCCGCTCCCGCTTCTTTTATATTAGTTTGGACCTTGCAAGTGTAAGTCTCACGCTCGCTTTAGTAATTATTTATTAGGGCATTATTTGCTCCACCAACCGCGCTCGCTCCTTTATTATTACTTACACTCTCATAGTGTTATATTCGCTCATTTATTATATTGGACTTTAATAATCGGTTCTTCGCTTGGTAATTTTAATTATTGAATACCCTCTATTAAATTAAGTTACTCGCTCGCGTTTTTGTTTGTTTGCTTAAGATGTTCTATCATATTGTCTCTTCGCACGCTAATTTGTTATATTGAATCTTGCTAGTTTAAGATACGTTATTGAAGTTGACTTTTAATTTAACATTTTCTGATCCGCATACTTTTTTAATTTAATGGACATAATATTAGTCCTCCGCTCAAACTTTATTAATTTATAACCGCTCCATATGTTTATTTCTTCGCTCATGTCGGTCGTACTTTATACATCTTCATATAGTACCGCTCATTTCGTAAATATCTTTGAACATTCAGACGTGTATCGTACTGGAAGTTCATTATATACAAATATCCGCTCGCTCAATATACGTTACTTTTTCGCTCGCTTCATGCATATTCAGTTTAAACTCCGCTCACTTTACTAATGGTTGCCACTCGCTAATTAAACATTAATTTTGGTTTCGGTCACTACATTATACTTTGGACCTCCGCCCGCTTGATTACATTTTTGGTCCTTCGTATTTTTAATTTACTTTTTTTAAAGGCAACCCTTTAAGGCCGGGGGAAATGGTACCGCCATATAAACCTCCTTTCGACCTATACGATCTTTTCTTCAACATATATAAATTCTTCCTTGAAATCTGACGGCGCGTTCCCTTTTAGCAAGTCACGTCAATTCATTCATCTCATGACATCACAAAATAAATTATATTAAATCGCCCCGCATATTGTAAATAAATAAAATATCATAAAATATACCGCGCCCGCAACTCATAAATATGTGTATATAACTTATAAATAACCCGCTCCGCACCACAATAATTCAATATATTAAAACATACATAATATAAATATAATAAAACATATTATAACAAATAAAGTGAAGTGGACTGAGGAGCAGAGAAGCCGCTGTGTTTCATGTTCATTATCAGGTGAGTGCGTGCTTATCCTCCGATTCTCATTCTAAATTGTCCCACACTTCTTTTCCCGCAAAATTGACACAGTTCGTTTCCCGCTAAACCCAGCGCCGCCGCACCACTAAGTATGCACGTTTATTTGAGATACATTTCACCTGACCCCTTTTTAACACTTGCTATTTGATCATGGTGTATTTTTTTAAAATTTTGATTGCAGGAGTTCAGCAGACAGGCAGACGGCCCACTCGATGGAAAGCGGTTACCATCGCCTATGGACATTTGCAACACCAAAGGTGCTACAAATGCGCTGCTGCTCTCTTAAGGGAGACTGGAACCTGGTGACTAATGCCGAAACACAACACAAAGTTGTTATGGCGGCATACTCTAGACCAGGGGTGGTCGCAATCCAGTCGAGCAAATACCCTACCACCTGGCAAAATATATATATACTAATAAATATATGTATACTACGCGGTCTACCGGCACGAGTTCTACCATTCACAATGCTGCCATACACTTTTGTGATTCTACTTTTAACCATTCTCTCCGTGCCCAAACCACTTTAACATTCTTTTGTCATCGTCTTTCAATACACAACGTTCTATTTTATTACCTTATCATATCATTCATTCTTACCTCACATACTTATTTCTTAAAGCTCTCATTTCGTCTGCATTTATCCTACTTTCGTGGTTCTTCGGGCTTGCCTGCTTACTCTGCCTTCTTGATGGACAGCTAAACGTGCTTTTGCAGGCACTTTCTGGCTTTTCATAAAAGAGTGTACAGCTCCATTCACCTTATTACCTGCAATTACTCTTCTTATAGTATAACTTAATATATACATAATCACCATTAGCTCATGTTAAATAAATCAATTTAATACTACATACTTTAGCAAGATTAACAACTTTAAGCAATCCACCAACGTTATACAACGTGGTTACTTTCATAAGTTTATCTCCGGCCTTATCATCAAATATCCAATCTCGTGATTATAATCGTAATAAGTACCTTGTTCTTAGGAAATAGGCTTTACATAATAAAACAGTAGATATTATTATATACATAACTAGCTTCTGCCAGCGATTTCGTCCGCGTGGAATAGTTTAAATAAAAGTAAGTTAAAAAACCCCACGATTTTGAAACATTCATCAACGGTGCTCCGCTCCTATTGGTCTTAGCGTGATAATATATAGCCTATAGCCCTCCTCGATATTTTTTAAATCAGACCAGTAGTTCCTGAGATTAGCGCGTTCAAGCAAACAAACAAACAAACTCTTCAGCTTTATATATTAGTATACTAGTTGAGCCCGCGATGTCGTCCACGTGGAATTTGTTTTCAAAACTCCCCGATTTTGATACATTCTTAATTGGTGCTCCGCACCTCAATAGGAGTGCAGAACCTCTTAGCGTAATGATATATAGCCTATAGCCTTCCTCGATAAATGGGCTATGTAACACTGAAAGAATTTTTCAAATCAGACCAGTAGTTCCTGAGATTAGTGCGTTCAAGCAAACAAAAAAAAGTTTCAGCTTTATATATGAGTATAATAGTATAAGATATGCAGTCTGAATTGTTGAAACTTGAATATAGCAAAAAGCAATCAGTCTCGGGGCCTTACTTGATGAAAACTAAAATGGTATCATTAGATTCTATCTCCGCTATTCTATTCCCATATCCCATCTCTTCTATCCGATTCGTCTTGTCTGATCCCTCTTTCTCTTTCTCTCCTTTTTAACCCATGCTAAAGGCTGTCAATGCGTCGGCTTTTTAATTTTTTTTTTATTTATTGCTGAAGCACAGCAGACAGGCTTACGGCCCAACTGTGATGGAAAGCTATTACCATCGCCTATGGACATTTGCAACACTAAAGGTGCTACAAATGCGCTGCTGCTGTCTTAAGGGAGACTGGTCACTAATGCCGAAACACAACTCAAGGTTGTTATGGCGACATACTTTAGACTAGGGGTGGTAGCCATCCAGTCGGACAAATGCCCTACTACCTGGCTGTGGTTTGTTTTGTCGCCTCTTACGACAGGCCGCCCGGCCGCAGGAAATTGTATTCTTTCTCCGTACCTGCACGGACAAATTCCTGACTTTTCTCCTGGTGTTGCAAATGTCTGTAGGTGACGGTAACCACTTTCCATGAGCTGGATTGTCCGCCTGCTTGCCAGCTTTGCAATAATAAAAAAATTTGAAGAAGTTTCATACGTCGTAAAGCTTTATGTGGCTTGTGTTTGCCGTAGTGTGGCTACTCCCATTATACAACAATCGCAATATTCTCGTGAGGCTGTAGGCTGAGTGGAAATTTTTTGTTGTCCCATTATAATAGCCCAATATCCGGATGTCATCTCGTATAACGAATCGTAATCGATACACGTTGTTATACGGAATATACGTAGAAGCATGCTACAATACAGATAAGCATGAGTTATGTTTTTTATTTAAACTAGTGTTCGCCCGTGGTCGAAATTAAACCATAATAATTAATGTCAAATACTATACTTCTACTAGCTGTCCCGGCAGACGTTGTTCTGCCCTGAAGAAATAAAATTTAGAACCCGATTCCAGCGCCACCTACCGGGTCCAAATGTAAGCTATCCTATCTTTCAAGTCGGATCAAACTGCACACGGTGTGCAAATTTGATTAAAATCGGTCAAGTAGTTTAGGAGTCCATCGCGGACAAACAACGTGACATGTAATTTATATATATTAAGATAAGCACAGATTTCGCCAAGGCTACACTGTTAATTTGACTTTAACAACAAACAAAAGAGTATATATGCGTGTGTGTGTGTCAAATACATGGTAGTGTGTGTAATGTTTTTTTATTGATTTAATGTATTTTTATGCATAATTTTAAAAAAATAGCATTCTGTATTCCTTCTCTATATAAACTATAAGTGTACGAAATTTCATACTCCTCCGTCCGCGCAATTTTCGCGCAATTTATGAGTATATTTGACAAGGTTAAATTTTTAATACTGCTGAATGTAACAAACCAGAATTATTAGTTAGAAAGACTAGACCTAACAACATGAGACCGAAATCTGACGCATGTAAATATATTATTCCTAAATATAATAAAGTGTACGGGACAAGGCGCGAGAAATGTATGACACCAATCAATGCAAAGCACAAAAAATAATAAAAATATAATCTGAAAAGATTCTACATTGATTCCCAAAGCGGACTATCAGGCTCACATGTGCAGACCTGGGATTAAAACAGAGCTATACACTAGAATGATGATAACCCCGTGAAGCGTAGGAATTCTTCAATGAAGCACCCTTTGCTTGTTAAATGCGTATAATTTAATCTTTTCTGACTTTACATTAAATTTTCTTGCGCATACAATTTTGCGTCGTCGTCTCGTTCTTGATTTTTGAATATTGGCGGTTGGCCGTAGATAATGAGCGTCTGTCATAGGCAATTTTGATATTGCGTGTACACACCGGCGCGAGCGTACTGATTTCATACTCGGCTGGACCGGTGTGTACCTTCCCGTAGTAAATCCTGCCGCGACACCCCGCTTTTATTATCAAATCAGAACTAAACACTAGAATGATTATAACAATTCCTCGCCTCTGCTCCTATTTTTGATAAAACAATATTGAGTATCACGAATAACCCATGAGGTTTCTGTGCCACAGCCAAATGTGTTTTTAATGTATATGAATGTAAGCATATAGGACAATAAATTTAAAAAAATCAACGAGATAACCTATGTGTCAAACCTGCCAAGCCGCCTTGGGCAAGCGTGGCGGATATACTGTCCCTTATAACGGGAGGCCCGAGCCCAGTAGTGGGACATTTATGGGCTGTGATTATTTTATTCGTGCAGGAACGGAGAAAGGATACAATTTCCTGCGGCCGGGCGGCCTGTCGTAAGAGGCGACTTAACAACCCACAGCCAGGTGGTAGGGCATTTGCCCGACTGGATGGCTACCACCCCTGGTCTAATGTATGTCGCCGTAAGAACCTTGAGTTGTGTTCCGGCATTAGTGACCAGGTGCCAGTCTCCCTTAAGAGAGCTGCAGCGCATTTGTAGCAACTTTGGTGTTGCAAATGTCCATAGGCGATGGTAACCGCTTTCCATCAAGTGGGCCGTCTGCCTGTCTGCTGTTCTCCTGCAATAAAAAAAAAATATATTTATTTATTATTCGGACCATCGGATTCGAAAAATGTAATTTACAAGTTTTGTCTGGCTGTTAGAGCATCACGTGAAAATTGTTGGACGAATTTAAATAAAACTCAACATAGAACCTATATTCTAGGTCAATTTAAGACTCTTTTTATCCCGATAAATAACGTCGTTTCCATATTCCATAGTATGGATCATAGGTTCCCTAAGTGGTCCATATGAACACCTGGGGGTCCACATCGAACTTCAAGGGGTCCACGTGAGTGAAAATAAAAAAGGGGGGTCCGCTAGCTCCAAATAGGGGTTATGCAAGTCGTGACAGAAAAATTATCTTTCTAAAAGTAGAATAATAAAATATGACAGTGCGCGTTTATACTTACAAGCTATAAAATTTATAAGAGACCAACTAGAAACTATACTAAATCCAATGCAAAATAAATTTCAAGTTCAATTCAGAGATAAAAAGTTTTGGCTGAATATATTTAAAAAATATATATTTACACAACGAATTAAGAACCACCTTCTTTTATAGGGTCGGTTAAAAAGATAGGGGGTCTACCGAATACAGTAACAATTGCTATGGGGTCTATGAGATAAAATAGTTTGGGGACCATTGGTATAGATGAATATTGTATATAAACGATATTTGTTCTCTGTTCGCAATTCACGCGCGAAATAGGTACTAGGTGGATTTTAATTGGATATGCGTCAATCACTATCCTATATAAATATACTATAAATACTGACCACGTCCCCGAAACAACTGAAAATTGTTGCAAAATCGACTTTATTTTATACTTTTAAAGCTGAAATTGTTTTCTATTTCAGCTAGTTAATAAATCTCGAATATCAACAGAAATAAAATGAACTACGATTTTTGCCGAAATCAGAAACTTAAGAATGGAAAAATTTCATAAAAATATATACAATTAACAACTTCAGCTTACATGCGTTAAGTTTTTTGACGGTTCAAAAACGATCGCCATTTATTTAAATCTGCACAGATAACTAAAATTGATGTATCTGTTTCTGTTTGTAATGTTAAAATAACAGCTTTTTACTAAATGCATATGAAAGTATATACGGCACTTATATCAAAAAATGAATAAAAACATTTTGTCTATCTGGATGTTCCGGCTAATCTCTGAAACGGCTGGACCCATTTTGACGGGACTTTCACTGGCCGATGGTATTATAAGAAGTAACTTAGGCTACTTTTTAGGGTTCCGCGAAAAAATCTACGGGGGTCGCGGGAACAGCTAGTACAAAATTCAAAAGCTCTTGTTTATTAATATCTTGCATTTGTTATTTAATTTTGCGATTACGGGGACGAGAAGCATTCCGCCAGTTGTATTCAATTTTCCGTCTAAAGCGAAACTCGGAATGCTCGCTTTATACCGTCCAGGCAAGCGCTATCATTTCGCTTGCAATACAAATTAGTTTCGACAGAGCACTGATTGGCTATCAACCAGTTGCTATTATTAACTGTGTATTCATTTGCTTTGGCACAGACCACGAAGTACATAATAATTAATACAAAATAGAAAGTAAATACGTGATACTGGAGAGTTTAATAGTAATGGCAACTCTCTGAAAGAGAGTGTCGGCGTGAAGGTAAGGAAAGGAATGCTCCGGTGGTTCGGGCATATAAAAAGAATGCATGATGAAAGAATGACTAAACAGATATACAATACAAAAGTGGATGGATGCAGAAGTCGTGGAAGGCCATGACACACCTTCCATGATCAAATTGATCGTGTACTAGCAGAAGGTGAAGTCAGGAGCCTTAAGAACAGACGAGCGTGCATGACAAGAGTTATGAATGTCAAAGAAGCAAATGAGGTGTGTAAGAATAAGCCTGAATGGCGCTCTGTTGTTCGTGCCTACCCCGCAAGGGAACTGGCGTGAAGTTATGTATGTACGTATGGTAACTTAACGGAGAAAGAATACAATTTCCTGCGTTGCGGGCTGTCGTAAGAGGTGACAAGATAACCCACAGCCAGGTGGTAGAGTACCTGCCCATGTGTATGGCTATCTGGTTCGGGCATTAGTGGCCAGGTTCCAGTCACCTTCTAGAGAGTGGCAGCACATTTGCTGTTGCAAATGCCCATAGATGGTAACCGCTTTCCATCAGACGGGCCGTCTGCCTCACTGCTGAACTCATGGAATAAAAACGGTCTTCTTCTTTAACGATAGTAAAAATTGCCTTAGAAGCGGTGGTAGTTTTATAATTATTAGTAAGTAAGACGTACGATTCAATGTTGAAATAAACGTATTTATTATTTATCTACTAGTAAAAATTTGATATAAACTCTATATAAGTATATATAATTTTTATATACGTTAAGGTAGATAGGAATTGCATTTCAAGTTCCAGTCCCGATTTCCAATTGAACATCTGTCCCACAGCAACACGCTGGTCATTGGGGCCAATACGCCAATGTGTGGGCCAGTCTTTGGATACAACGGTGTTCAATCTCCAATACTTATGTGCACCGAACCGGTTATATCAAACTTCAAAGATTTCAAAGGCGAAGGGAATTAGGACACATCTTACACATTGGCAGCGCTCGGACATCTTAGTTATTTATTTCGATTTATGGCTTGGCAGCTGGGCCTTTAAGCCAGATCTTAGTTTACAATATAGTTTCTTCATTTTCTTAAGCCTATGTGTAGCACAGCTGAACTGTAATCAGCTAGTGCCATTCAATGGAGTTCTTGTGACAACTCAAAAGGCCACATTTGAGTATACAGTTTGACTATACTCCTTCTATCCGTGCAGGAACGGAGAAAGAATGCAATATCCTGCGGCCGGGCGCCCTGTCGTAAGAGGCGACTAAGCAACCCACAGCCAGGTGGTAGGGCATTTCCCCGACTGGATGGCTACCGCCCGTGGTCGTCGTATGTCGCCATAACAACCTTGAGTTGTGTTCCGGCATTAGTGACCAGGTTCCAGTTTCCCTTAAGAGAGCAGCAGCGCATTTGTAGCACCTTTGGTGTTGCAAATGTCCATAGGCAATGGTAACCGCTTTCCATCAAGTGGGCCGTCTGCCTGTCTGCTGAACTCCTGCAATAAAAAAAAAATTAAAAAGCAGTTCATATTTCTCACAAAACAGATAATTACTACTCAAAAACTATCAATATCCTACAACTATTGTTCATTTTAGAGTAATTTTACACATTTTTAGAAAATAAAACTGCACATCACAACATCTCCTCTCAGTTCCCGCCAAAAACTCCCCGGACATCTTAGACATTGTTAATCCCATAGATAATACATCTGGGTGAAACACTGCATTCCATTAGAGACTCACAACGTCCACGTTCACGACCACGATTTTTCCCGTTCCACTTGCTTGCCGGCGTTACAATCGTAAACCCAAGTGGAACGGTTATTTGCCTCACCTCTTGACATGGGTCGCTGTGAGCGTTGTGTGATCGAAAATGATGACGTCATTAGTGACTTTTCGCCATGACCACAACGACTGCGGTCGCCTTGTGGAACGGCTAACGAAGCATTTTGGGCGTTGTGAGCTACTAGTGGAACGCGCTGATAGGGTTCCCAACCGTATATATATAGTACCTTACTATATTTTAGCCAATTGTACTATATATTATAGAAAAATAATATAGTACGAAATTTACTATATTTTCATCGCTAATTCAATTGTCGCGCTTTTTGTTCAAATTTAGATATAATTATTTAAAAAATAATAGAACTCTGTTGGCAAAAGCAAAAAGTAATAATAATAAAATTAAACTTGAAAAGTTCAATAAAAAAAAATATATATAATAATTCATGAAAAATAAATGTGTGTACTATTTTATTTTATTAGTTCCCAAAAGTACCATAATTTTGACTGTAAAAAAAAAACAAATTCTTCAAAAATAGGCGGCAACCCTAAATACTATGTTAGTAGAGTAATTTATTTACTCACTCTATATGAACAAGGCCGTAATCAATGAAGCATTCCTATTTTAAATCCAGCCGATCGGTCGGCTATACCCAAAAAAGGCGCAGGGAGCGACGAGACGCTGTAGAAAAAAATCATCTCGAATAATTGCTAACATTTTAAGCGTATTTTTCCAATACCCATGTTTGTAAATTCAGATATTATTTTTATATGTTAAATAATGTTATGTTTACTTTTAGAAAAATCAATACATATTTTTTTCATCGTGTTATTTGGGTTAATTGCTGAATTGCAAAATAACAGGCCATAAACATTCCGCAGCTGAGCTTGGGCCTTCCAATTTTTCAGGGGACGGAGAGTATATCAACCACGCTTATCCAAGCCGGCTTGTGTGTTTTACACGTAGGTTACCACGATGTGCAGATTTAATCTCGATGATTCTTTCACCGCTAGTACATGGTAATTGTAACAGTGTGTAATTTTAGGTCAGAAAACTGTCTAAGGCTGGTTGGTGTGCATAGACACTTAACCGACGGTTAAAATGAAATTATTCCTAAAAATATATGGCTAAAAAGCGATTAATCTCGTCTTGTTTTAATTTGAGACTAGAGCGTTAACCATTAAGCTACAACAGCTAATTAATAGAGTAATCTATAATATTACTAGCGGCCCCGGCAGACGTTGTTCTGCCTTTAAAAAATAAAATTCTAGAACCCGATCCCAGAGCCACGTACCGGTTCTAATTGCGAATCTAAACCATCCGGGTACCCAAACACACACTCAAACACACAAAAACAAAATCACCAAAATCGCTCCAGGTGATTAGAAGGATTCCAGAACCCGATCTCAGCGCCACCTACCGATTCTAATTGTGAATCTAAAAGAGTAATATATTTTTTTTATTCTAAGTCATGACAAAATAATATTAAATAAAAATCTTGCCAAAATATTAAAGTTTATAATTAACAAATAAAAAATAAGGGTTGATCGTAGAAGGGTGAAAATTGAGGATTGTATGTATTTTTGTATGTTGTATCATAAAAAAATAGAAATTAAAAATTTTGTCTAAAAAATAAATAAAAAAATTTAGGGGTGGACTACCCCTAACATTTAGGGGGATGAAAAATAGATGTTGGCCGATTCTCATAGATACCGGATAAGCACAAAAAATTTCATCAAAATCGGTCAAGCCGTTTCGGAGGAGTATGGCAACGAAAACTGTGACACGAGAATTTTATATATTAGATAAAATTCTAAAGATGCCGTGTCGGTACATTGAAGCTATTACAAAATCGAAATGTGTGCTGGGACACATGGTAGAAGTGAAAATTCAACGGACAAGTGGAAGAACGAATCGCAACAAAATTTTAAATTGAAGTTTTACTGACAGATTGTTAATGTACTTGTCCAATTTGAAAACCTGCCTATAACTTCAAGTTAAAATTTTGTTGCGATTCGTTTTTCCACTTGTCCGTTGAAGTTTCACTTGTACTATTTTTGTCATAGCAACACGAAAGAAATTTTTATAGTACAACATGTAGTATATAATATTTTCTATTCGCAGATGATCTCCTTGTCCCTAAAGGCGCCGAGGTGGCGGTCCACATTTACGACCTGCATCGCCGCGAGGAGTTGTTCCCGGAGCCAGAGGTTTTCAGACCAGAGCGGTTTTTCAGCAATGAAATACGCCACCCCTACGCATTTGTGCCATTCAGCGCAGGCCCAAGGAATTGTATAGGTAAATCCAGAACCATCAAAACAAAAAGAAATTCACTTCCGTAGCCCTTTGAAAGAACCGGAATCCTTATGAAATTATCATGTCCGTTGTCATCGTTTGACGTTCCTTTAAAGAAATTGATCCTCATAAGCTACTCTATCTACTGGCGTAAATAATACAGTAAGTTTTTTTTTAAATAAGCCGACTCGATTCCTGACGAGGTTAATTGATTTTTCACAAATCTAATGATAGTAGTTCCATTGTTATCAAACAAAATCGGCCTCAGCAATCACGCGCAGACCAGCGTACACCCACACCCAAACTCACCCACCGACAGCCACACCCAAACCACACACACACGCACACACACACACACCCACACCCACACCCACACCCACACCCACACCCACACCCACACCCACACCCACACCCACACCCACACCCACACCCACACCCACACCAAAAACACACGCCCACACCCAAAATACACACTCGCGTATCTGAGCGTGACGGTCACACGGATTCAGTGCTTTTTCCTCATCCCAAAAGTTTTCATTTCAATTAAACTGAATACTAATAAATAATCGTCGTGGTAGCGTAATGGCTAGCGCACACGTCCCAAACCACTTAGACAACTTTCTGACCTAATGTGCATATTGTTATAGTTACAATTAACACGTGTTAACAACGGTGAAGGAAAACATCGTGATGAAATCTGCACATCGTCCGTGCAAGAAAGGAGAAAGAATACAATTTCCTGCGGCTGGGCGGCTTGTCGTAAGAGGCGACAAAATAACCCATAGCCAGGTGGCAGGGTATTTTCCCGACTGGATGGCTACCACCCCTGATCTAGAATATGCCGCCATAACAACCTTGAGTTATGTTCCGGCATTAGTGACCAGGTTCCAGTCTTCCTTAAGAGAGCAGCAGCGCATTTGTACCACTTTTAGTGTTGCAAATGTCTATAGGCGATGGTAAACGCCTTCCATCAAGTAGGCCGTCTGCCTGTCTGCTGAACTCCAGCAATAAAAAATTAAAAAAAAAACATCGACATAACCGATGTGTCAAACCTGTCGGTCAAGCTGCCTTGGACAAGCGTGGTGGATACATTGTTCATTCTCTAATAGTTGGGAGGCCCGATCCCAGCAGTAGGACGTTTATAGGCTGTTATTATATTATATTGAATATTAATAAATGTTTGGCTGACTATTCATCAAATAGAAAACTAATAATACTTCGGCTCATATTACGAGTTTGTAAAGCTTCGCCCCGCAAAAGCCATTGTAATGTAGGAAAATGGTATATGATCAATCAGAAATTCACAAAACCTCGTTACCTCACTAAGCCTTTGTGGATTTATGGGGTTTGGTTGAAACGCTTAAGGGGAACAATATGTTCCACATAAAAACTTTAGATGTATTATTACTTGTTATTCAAATTACCTATATTTCAACTACGTTCTCTGCGAAGCTGGCACACAGGCAGACATCCTAGCACATGGAAAGTGGTTACCGTCGCCTGTAAACGTTTGCAACATCAGGTGTGGGGTAACGGGTAATGTGGTGTGGTGGCCCTTGGTAAAATAACGCTGGTTTTATAATAACGGACTGTATGGGAAATATAGATATCTGGCTTAGATTCTTGCACTAGAAAAGCAGCAGAAGCTCCACCAACCTTGAGATCCGACCCCTCCTGGCTTGATTCTGGTTGCGGCACAGAGAGGAACAGCGCACGGCACCAAATCCACTTTCGACTGGTTACTTCTTCACACCAGTATCACACAATAAATTCCTGGCGCGGCCAGTAATTACAATTGGAATTTAATATATTTAATAGTAACATTATGGTACTAGTGTGTAACATTGGTGATTACCGCCGAGGCGCCATTGAGACTCGAGCCGTAGGCGAGGGTCTTAAGAGAGCCGAGGACGGTAATCATCAATACACACGTGTATCATACGAAGTTTTTCAACACACTTGTGAATAAAATAACAACAAAAACTCATTTTATTTAGTAGATAAATAAAAGTTATATATGAGTGAAAGTTTTATTTATTAAACACGTACGAGTTAAAATTATCTATTTAAATAAGAAGTTGCATGAAATGAGCAAGCAATAGGAACATTAATTTATTTGTTCTATAGAACACGATCTTTTTTTTTGAATAAAAACTTTTTTAAGAACAAAGCAACTCAACCAATAAAATTAAAAAAAAAAATCTATAACTCACTAGTGAGTTATAATGTTTTTTACTCACAGTTTGATAATGGGTGTCATTCTGTGCCTAATTGCGGTGACCATAGAGCCACTTTATGAGCAAGTGTGTTGAAAAAGAATAAACGCACGGCGCGATATCTTGTCGCAACGTTGACAGATGTAAGTGTCAAAATGGCTGCATCTACCCACCTGTGCATTAGCCGGTCACCTCACAAAGAAATAGGGGAGACAGCAAAATTGATGAAGCGAATTCCTACCTACCTCATGCTAGGCAAGGACCGGACACCAGATGTGAAGCTGATTGGTTGCCAGTCTTTAGGATGGAATATAATATACATAATCCTTGACAAAAGTGGATGGATGCAGAAGTCGTGGAAGGCCACGACACACCTTCCATGATCAAATTGATCGTGTACTAGCAGAAGGTTATGTCAGGAGCCTTAAGAACAGACGAGCTTGCATGACAAGAGTTATGAATGTCAAAGAGGCAAGTGAGGTGTGTAAGAATAAGCCTAAATGGCACTCTGTTGTTCGTGCCTACCCCGCAAGGGAACTGGCGTGAAGTTATGTATGTATGTATGTATAATCCTTGACGTATCCGTCAATGGCGAACCTTGTCAAAGTCGGGCTGTGTGAGTGCAACAAGCGGGGTGAAGGTGACCTATTGAGGCATGAGATGGTTTGGCGCACAAGCGTAGCGAGGTTAATACTCTGCTTTTATTTCGAATATGAGGAAAGTAAATAAAAACAGAGTAGTTAAAAACAAATCAGGCGTTGAACTATATCTGAATTTAATGAAATTATTTAATAAATCACATAATAACGAGTCGTGGTAGCGTAATGGCTAGTGCACGCGTCCCAAACTCAAAGGGCGCGGGTTCGATCCTAGCCGGAGCGCATGCACCACTTAGTCAGTTTTATGATCTAATGTGCATATTCTTACAATTACCACGTGCTAATAAAACGGTGAAGGAAAACATCGTGATGCAACCTGCACATCGAGATAACCGATGTGTCAAACCTGCCAAGCCGCCTTAGACAAGCGTGGCGGGTATACGTCCTTCCTTTGATATTTTTATTACATTTTATACCGCAATTTGACAGTAGCTGTAAAAAAAGTTGGGTCATGAGTCGTGTGTATTATCTATGGCTCGTATAGTTTTTAAATTTTTTGACAGGATGGAACATCGTTTCCCAGGGATGAAAAGTACTGTTTTCATCCCTCTGATCAGGTAACATCAGGTGTTCTTTCAGAGTATGAGAAATAAAAAAAATATTTTGCAAGGTGCGTAATACAGCTGTCATGATGAGTCATGCAAGTGTTATGGATAGTGTGTGTGTGTGTGTGTGTGTGTGTGTGTGTGTGTGTGTGTGTGTGTGTGTGTGTGTGTGTGTGTGTGTGTGTGTGTGTGTGTGTGTGTGTATGTGTTTGTGTGTGAGTATGGCTAGTGTTAGAAATAACGTCGTTAACTGACAGCTACATTCGTGTATATATACCAATACGCAATCTGGTAATGTTTAACGTCATCAACAATACAATATCGCATCATAAATAACGCATTAAACCTGTCATCAATTGTTGAAACACTGTTTTCTAAGCAAACTGTTTTAATACTTTTTACAAGAGAAGCACATATATTACAGTATTATTCCACTTATAATATCTTACATATATGTCATAATTGCTTACTTGACAGATTCTATCATCGTCGCTGTGACGTTTTAGAAATATACTACTGGTATTCACAAAACAATGTTCATAATATGAGGCTATAAAGATAATGCATTCACATTATAAAGGTGATATTCTAATAAATTGTACTACATATTAGTGTTGTTTCAATGTAAGTTAACACAATGAGCAATGGAATTAGTTTATTTTTTAAAGTTGATAATGCCTTATTTGTATCAAAATGAAAAGGTAGTAGAATAATAAGCCGATTGTGAGTATAATAAACCGAGTACTTGGAACATCACTAGTACTAAGCTATTCCTAAAGGTGGGGTCTGATCTTAGGATAATGTTACAATTATATGACATTGTAGCGATAGGTTTAATGCGTTAGTGGGGCCTCCCAAATTTCATAGTTATAAGCCATTTCACGCAGATGTGGCGATTGTTGTAATACATTATTTATTATGTTACATATTAACATAAAAATATGTATTCACATTACATACATACATACATAACTTCACGCCAGTTCCCTTGCGGGGTAGGCACGAACAACAGAGCGCCATTTAGGCTTATTCTTACACACCTCACTTGCTTCTTTGACATTCATAACTCTTGTCATGCACGCTCGTCTGTTCTTAAGGCTCCTGACATCACATTCTGCTAGTAAACGATCAATTTGATCATGGAAGGTGTGTCGTGGCCTTCCACGACTTCTGCATCCATCCACTTTTGCATTGTATATCTGTTTAGTCATTCTTTAGTCAGTTTAGTATTCACATTAATTTGTATGTTTTTAATTTAAATAAGACGCATTAGGCTACAGCATAGACCTTTACTTATTAAATAAGGCTGCAGCATCAGATAACGTATGTATAATTAATGTGGCTATTGGTTAACGGCGTTATTTTTAACGCTATAAATAAGACATACTGGAATGATATGAATGGTTACTTAGCTGGAGCAAATCCTGATTCTCTGTTAGACCTGATGCCGCCTCGCAAATCCTAGTGAACCAAGCAGAAAAGAATGAACGCTTACTGTTACTGGAACCATGTAAGCAATGATGCATCCGTGCAAGAACGGAGAAAAAATACAATTTCCTGCGGCCGGGCGGCCTGTCGTAAGAGGCGACAAAACAACCCACAGCCAGGTGGTAGAGCATTTACCCGACTGGATGGCTACCACCCCTGGTCTAAAGTATGTCGCCATAACAATCTTGAGTTCTGTTCCGGCATTAGTGATCAGGTTTCAGTCTCCCTTAAGAGAGCAGCAGCGCATTTGTATCACATTCGGTGTTGCAAATGTCCATAGGCGATGGTAACAGCTTTCCATCAAGTGGGTCGTCTATTTGTCTGCTGAACTTCTGCAATAAAAAATAAAATAAAAAATGCAGGATTTCGGCCGGATTCGCGCGTCCTGGTTTTGTACAAACACTACACCAGATGTCCGGGATACAGTTGGCACTTCAAGGAACGGTTTTAGGCCACAATAGAGTAGTATTCCGACGTTTTTTGGACTATTTATCAGAGAGCGTGGCGTCGCGACGATACTTAGGCAGCTATTAACTTATTACTAGCTTTTGACGGCTTCTGTGGTTGAGCGGGCTAAGCCTTTGCCGGCCGATCTCATTGCAACGCAGAGGCTCCGGGTTCGATTCCTGGTATAGTAAATTTCGGAAATGTATTTTCTCGTTATTTACTATGGTCTGGGTGTCTAGGATCGGCCCCAGAGTAGTCCGTTGTATATTACCCATAACACAAGCGTAACTTGCTTAATTTGGGGATATACAATATGTGTGTTTGTCGATTATTATTATTATTATTATTAAAGATTCGGCTCGGCCAATGAGACGCATGTGTGTGCGCAGCGCCCTCTGGTTAGAATCGGCCGAATTACGGTGGAAGAGATAATGTTACCGGGAAAGGGGCGCTTTCCGCGAATGGGACGGGCTTTTTTTTTTTTTTTTTTGGTTTTGAGGCGAGGGAAAATCCTTAACCGATTTACGCACAAACTGGGTCGTTGCTAGGGGAACGACACGCGTCGGTCGGGGGCGATAACACTGCAGCAATAGTATGCTCTTGGCAGCGCTCCGTCCGCGATCGACGTCACAGAATAGTGTGGAAGACTCCGAGCGTTGCTGCACGGGCGAGCAACCCCAATACCCACTAAAAACCCCCTCCTCCCTGACGACCCTGCGCTTTGAATGTGTTGGAAAAGCTGAGATTTAGAAAAAGTCGTAACACACAGTAACTTTATAAATATTGTGTTTTCAGGTCAGAAATTCGCCATGTTGGAAATGAAATGTCTGCTGAGTGAAATAATACGGAACTTTACATTGAAGCCTCGCAACAAGGGCGCAAGGCCGACTTTTCTTGCCGACATGTTGCTACGACCGGCTGAACCCATTTATATCCATTTTATAAAACGATAAATAAATTCTATTTTTCGATAAAATATGATAAAGAAATTTTTTTACATTCATCCGTTGCGTAAGGTTTCCTACCGGCTTCGCTTTCAGTGAACTCTCGCTGTACAGTTTGTACACTTGCTTGCAGTGGTGGAGTGTTGGTGCTTTCTTACAGTAGAGTGAATAAAATTGTTGAGCTTGGATGCTGATCCCTGGGTTCAACTTAGTTAGCTAGTAACTCGTAGCGATGTAATAGCAAATCGATAGCAACTCGATCACAAAGTATTTGTGAGCGTTATTTATAGTAATATTGTTACGTGCGAGCGGGGGGTAAGCACTTGGGATTGGAAGGAAACACCAGTTTTCTTTTAAGTAACGCCTTTATTGACTTACAACAGCCGCACGTAATACCTCGCTGCAGGGTTGCCCCTATACGCACGACTAACGATGCACTGTCCCGACGATAAGGTGTTTCACTTACAACACCGTCGCCGATATTGCGTCGACCACTTCCTGCTACTGCGGTGCTCACCTCCGATATTGTCGCGTGTAGCTCGCTTCTGGTTCGTCTCTCGAACTACACTACACTCCTCCTTCACTTAACTGTCCACTAAACTTGTCACTAAATTCACCACTTAACTCGTCACTGTTTTCTATTAAACTTCTCTTCCAACTCTTCCGTATCGCACTTATCGCTTCGCTGTCTTGAACTGAACTGAACTCTAAACTGCCCGGTAGGCGCGCCTTACGCTGCTTATATAACCGGAAGAATTTTCTGAAACCCATAATTTCGTTATTCTTTTATTTACTATCTGTCCCTTTCTAAACATCTATCTATCTCTGTCTTTTCCTTCCCGAACTTTCTATTCTAGAACTTTCGTTCATCGTCTATCCCTTTCTAAAATATATCCGTCCTTGTCTGTTACTTCCAGAATGTTCTACCTTTTTCTAGAAGTCTTGAGACCGGCTTACGCTGCCAGAGAGTTCTGCTCTCGGTCGCCACAATATCATAATATTAAAGTAGCCTAGATTAGACTAGCATTTTTAGTGCAAAAAGCTTTAAATACCGTATCTCATATTATTATAATGTTTTTTCTTAGGAAAAGGTTACATGTTTGTGCCGTTTGGAAATGATACATTAGGCCCGTGGGATCCATCGGCAAAGAGTTTCTTTAAAGACATCTGTAAAAAACTCTTTGACTTTACCCGTGTTCAGAAAGCTCATATTTCGCCCAATAAATATGCATTGCAATACAGCGCGGCAATGAAAGAAGAAAAAAAGAAAAGAAAAACTACATTCTTTGGACACAATGCAAGACATTACACATTAGGAATAAAAAGAATATAACACACTAAATACATAACACGCAGTATATCTCGCGATGGTACCAAATGGGTGCAGTTCAATAAATGCCAGATAAGGTCTTGCGGCCGAATATTGAAGCTTCTCTCAAATATTTGACAGCTTCTTAAATATTTGAGCAGCTCCAAATTCATATTTTCAAAAGACCATTTTAAGTACATACATACATACATAACTTCACGCCAGTTCCCTTGCGGGGTAGGCACGAATAACAGAGTGCCATTTAGGCTTATTCTTACACACCTCACTTGCCTCTTTGACATTCATAACTCTTGTCATGCAAGCTCGTCTGTTCTTAAGGCTCCTGACATCACCTTCTGCTTTTAAGTGTCCGTTAAAAATAGGATTTGCTCGAATTAAGTGGCCTTCAAACGCCACTCAGTGAAAATACCGTATACTGAAACGCCACTCAACGCTATTTAACTGTCAGATGAACTGTCAAATCGATTTGAGTAGCTCCTAAATTTAAGAGTGGTCGCTAGGTCTCCTAAATATATATATATATACATAGATAGATAACACTTTATTGTACACCATTACAGAAAACTTACGAACTAGTATTATTCTAATTGTGTACAAAGGGCGGTCTTATCGCTAAAAAGCGATTTCTTCCTGACAACCCGTGGCAAGAATATTGCTGATTTGGAGTGGCGATCGTGGTATACATAATTATTGTACGATTACTTACATTTAATAATAATATATAACTATACTATATATACAATTATATACATATACAAGATATGGGGATAAAATGCAACTATTTAAACATAATAAATATATAACTATATACAATATAATATCTACTAATTATATAAAATTACATATCATTATATTGCAGATAGTAGTCTATAATACGTGAAGCAAAAACTTTGTACCCCTTTTTACGAAAATTGCGCGGACGGAGGAGTATGAAATTTCGCACACTTAAAATTTATATAGAGAAGGAGTACAGAATGCTATTTTTCTAATTATGCATAAAAAATACATTAAATCAATAAATAAAACATTCACACACTACCATGTATTTGACACACAGACGCATATATACTCTTTTGTTTATTGTTAAACTGAAATTACCATTGTAACCTTGGCGAAATCTGTGATTATATATAATAGAAGTATAGTCTTTGACAACAGAACCTTAATAATGATCAAACTTATAATTTAATTCAATTAATATGGTCGAATTTCGACCACGGGCGATCACTAGTTGTAAATTAATATTCAAATACTAGGAAATATATCATATTTATCTTCTCTTTCGGATTATGAAAGGCGTGATGAGTCGCCGAAATGTAGAAAAGCTTGAAATCATACAACACTTGAAATCATACAAAATCCCAAACTTCTCGCTGTCTTAAAATTAAGTTGCAGTTCGTTTTTTAATTTCAACAAGCGGCCCCGGCAGACGTTGTCCTGTTCTGAAAAAATAAAAATCTAAGACCCGATCCCAGCGCCACCTACCGGTTCCAATTGCGAATAGTCCGGGAACCCACTCAAACACACAAAAACAAAATCACCAAAATCGCTCCATGTGATTAGGTGGATTCTAGAACCCGATCTCAGCGCCGCCTACCGGTTCCAACGGGACAAATAGTATCCTATGTCCGTCTCCTGGTTCTAAACTACCTCCCCACCAATTTTCAGCCAAATCGGTACAGCCGTTCTTGAGTTATAAATAGTGTAACTAACACGACTTTCGACGACTATATATATAGATAATATCCTGATATCTGAAAACATTTAACACATATGAAATACACAATACATATCTGTTTTGTAATTGCAAAATTAATTTTAAAAGAGCCCTTATGATCAAAGTGTCTACGCCGTATTTAATTAATTGTTAAATTTACTTAATTGATTTCTTCATAATAGTTCTTTTTTTTATTGCATGAGTTCAGCAGACAGGCAAAGGGCCCACCTGATGGAAAGCCGTTACCATCCCCTATGGACATTTGTAACCCCGAAAGTGTCTGATACTGATTTTCAACTGCACCCTGACACGGACGAATGTTGCACTGTTATTTATAT
Organism: Dendrolimus kikuchii; assembly: GCA_019925095.2. Lineage (NCBI taxonomy): Eukaryota > Metazoa > Arthropoda > Insecta > Lepidoptera > Lasiocampidae > Dendrolimus > Dendrolimus kikuchii. Next base: position 20,827,867 of record CM034402.1, on the reverse strand, counting down.
AACACATACCCACATATATATTTATCGTATACATACATACATACATAACTTCACGCCAGTTCCTTTGCGGGGTAGGCACGAACAACAGAGCGCCATTTAGGCTTATTCTTACACACCTCACTTAGGCTCCTGACATCACCTTCTGCTGGTACACGATCAATTTGATCATGGAAGGTGTGTCGTGGCCTTCCACGACTTCTGCATCCATCCACTTTTGCATTGTATATCTGTTTAGTCATTCTTTCATCATGCATTATTTATCGTATAATAGTATCTTATTTGTCCCGAATACTCCTCATTATTTTAAAGAACGCTTTGACTTTATTTCGTGCTCCCGTGGCTTACGGCCTTCCACTATACGGAAACTAAACACCCCTGCAATTGTTCAAACTTCTACAACAATCCTTTTACCGTCAATGCTATGAAGCTTTGGAACGCGCTGCCAATTGCTATACAGCGCTGCAAAGTTATATCCATCGTTTATACAGTCTATTCTAGTTGTTTTTGGTCGGTGTGTACCTTAAAAACTACATACATACATATATAACTTCACGCCAGTTCCCTTGCGGGGTAGGCACGAACAACAGAGCGCCGTTCAGGCTTATTCTTACACACCTCACTTGCTTCTTTGACATTCATAGCTCTTGTCATGCACGCTCGTCTGTTCTTAAGGCTCCTGACATCACCTACTGCTAGTACACGATCAATTTGACCATGCAAGGTGTGTCGTGGCCTTCCACGACTTCTGCGTCCACCTTAAAAACTAGTTATAATATTGCTAATTTCGAGGTTTTAAAAACTAAATACTTATTCTAGTGTGGAGTGTTTTTGTTAAAGTGGTGTTAAAAAAGTGTGGTGAGATAGTGTTTGTTTGTTTCTTATGTCTATGGTATATGTATATTTTTTTTTTAATCATATACTTACCTACCTAAAAATAAATATTATAAATAGGAAGAAAGGTATTGTAAGGGTATAGAATAATAAATCATAATATATAAGAAAGATTGACATTAATATTTTCTAGTTTCCGTTTCTCAACAAAGAGGTAATTGCAATGCAGCCAGCCTTATGAGCACGCTCCTCGCTGGCAGTCGTCTGCTACATAATTTAATTTAGTCTCAACTATCCAGTTACCTATTATTATATTCAAGTTTAAAATTGACTAACTGTTGGAGGATCTTTTTTTCTTATCCCCAAAATACTAGTATATTTTAGGCAGCCACTTTGGCTCAGGGCAGATTATAATAAATGATGGCTACGTTCCATTAGAGACTCACAACGACCACGTTCACGACCGCGATTTTTCCCGTTCCATTTGCTTGCCGGCGATACAGTCGTTTACGATTACCAAGTAATTTTTAAATTTATCCAAGTGGAACGGTTATTCGACCCACCTCTTGACATGGGGTTGTTGTGAGCGTTGTGTGATCGAAAATGATGACGTCATTGGTGACATTTTCGCCACGACCACAACGAGCGTGTATACCTTGTAAAACGGCTAACGGAGCATTTTGGGCGTTGTGAGCTACTAATGGAACGCGCTGTATGTCAAATATGTCAGATTTCATTTAAATGACAGCAGGCATAAAAGGAAAAGCATGTATTCTTTATTCAATAAAAAGCGTGAAAATAAACAAGGTTCTATTTTTAAAACCTCCAGGAAATGAAACAAGTAATATAATTTCCCATATTATGTTTATTTATAAAATCATTTCATAACAAATAATTCTTAGGTAGACAGTTTTATTTATAGACACAATATAATTATATAAGAAAGATCAACATTTATCATGATTTAAAGTTAAGGAAACGACTATTTTTTTAATAAATAGCGACATGATTACATACATTACTAAGATATTATTATTATATACAATTTAGGCTGGTCCAAAAATTTGTTATCTTTATTTTTTAAAGTCCTATTATCTCAAAATTGATTGTTAGCGATTAAAAAGTCCTGCTCAAATCACAGCTCGATATCTGAACTCAACACGACGCACAACTATTTTTAATTTAGCCATATAAATTGCTAAAGATTTTTTTTTGTCTTTTTACCCCATAAAATATATTTTTTTAAATTCAGATTTCCTATGGACACATTCTTGTTAGAAATTTTATTCTCTAAAAAAACCTCTTATATTATTCTCTCCTAATACTTAAAAGTTATCTAGCTTTAAACTCTGCCAATCAGGTTCAATTAAACTATGCATAATTTAAATGCTCAATTAATTAGACATAGACAACACTATTGTTCACCAAAATCTCATTTGTAAGGATTACGAGAAAAAATTACAAAGCTTTTTTAAGGTATTAAATGTTCTACAAGGATATGTCCGTCGGAAATGTGAAAAACATTTTTTTAGAACTTTTATGCGGCACAAAGCGAAAAGAAATAATTTCCTACTGCAATTTATTTGGGAAAATGATAGGGAAAAAAATTATATACATAGCATATTGTAAGAATTTGTACGTCGCATTTTCAGCAAACATTATAATACACGGCTTATTGCTGTGCCGGCATAATATACGACACAACGCTAATTTTAAGTGCAAACTGTCCTTGCAATTCCAATTTTTTGTTAAACTAATTTTACTTATAAAATATATAATTATATATATTAAAAACGAACCAACAATAAAATATCTTGTTGAAAAACTGTTCATACAAACAAATAGTGTATGTCAAACAGGATTGTACATGGATAAATTTGTACAATACTCTGTACAAGATCCCATGACGCCCCGTAAAAGCGCTATAAATGGGGCGCAGGTTTAGGTTTAGTGGGTAGTTTGGCGACCGTTTCTCGCGACAACTTCGTTTTAGAAGCCAGCGTGGAGGACCGGTCGCTGAGAGTCCCACACACCCTCGATGCAGGCCTTATGCCTGCATTTTGGCCCTTCCCCCGAAGGACCCGAGGATGGTGTCCAAAGACATTCCCCCTACGTTATCAAAAAAAAAAATAAAAAAAATGGATAAATTTGTACAACAAAAAAATTGTTTTTGGTATGTCTCAAAAGGGATTTGAAATACTGGTTGGGAAAATGTCTATGGAAATAGACCCTTTGAAGGTTTGAACACAAATACCCTTAGTCTCCCTCAAGAGAAACGTAGATCAGTAAATACAAACGTAAAGACTTGATTAAAAGTTGGAGAATTTCTTATACAACAAAGTTAACCACTATGAGCTCAGTGGGTATATATTATGTATCTTCTAAGTGCTCGTACGCACCATGCGGTTAGCCGCAGTTCGGTCCGGGTCACCGTGCAGGTGAGAAAATCTTTGTTATTTTTTTCTTTCTTTCTAGTGTGTGGCTGTTGTCGTTGAACTGCGCATTGTGGCCAAATTAAAAGCACTCAGTGCTAAAAATATTTTTAACCGACTTTCAGAAGGAGGAGGTTGTCAACTTGATTGATATTTTTTTAAATGTATGTACACCGATTACGCTGAAATTTATGATCCGATTTACGCGATTCTTTTTTAGTTCGATGCGGAATAGTTGCCTTTTGGTCCCATAAAAATTTAACATAGTTTGGCCTAGTAGTTTTCATTTTATGAACATTTTTTTATGATTTTTTTTTCCGTTCCCGTTTCTTGGGACCTATATTTTTTAAGGCGCGCGGCACCTTTCGTAGGCCTACCCACAGCTAGACACTAAAAAGTATAAAATAACTTATTTCTAAAGCTATTTTTAATTATAATATCTTATTTTTAATATATATTATCTAAAACATCTTGAAGTCGGGGCGAAGTAAAAAATTCAAAAATTACTATATTTTAAAAATTACTAAGCACCGACTTTAAGATGTTTTAGATAATATATATTAAAAATAAAATACTATAATTTAAAATTGTTATTTTATACTTTTTAGTTTTTTAAAGTCGGTTTTTTTAAACGAAGTTTTTTTTTGTCTTTCTTAACGGCCAAAATAATTTGTTATGCTCTTATAGCAGTAAGGATTCTGAGAAAGATGTCATAGACCTGGTCTCTAGTGATGATAAAGATATGGAAGTGAATGATGACAGTAATAATCTTTATGAAACCAGTGTATCTTCTGACAAAACAGATCATATTGTGATAGTCCCAAGTAGCATTTCTGAAGAGGATGATTGTTTTGCTAATTTAAAACCCAAGTGTTATATTAACCAGCTGGCCGCAAATTAAACCGCATATTACGAGTAACCGGACGGCAGATCGGACTGCGACTAAACGCATAGTGCGTATGAGACCGAATACGAAATTAAATTAGTCAAAATGAATTATATATATTACAACCCTTCGTTCACAGTATGCCCGTATCCATGGCAACGACCAGAAAGTACCGAGGAAAGTGGGCAGTACAATTAAAAATGTCCAAATAAGTTGCGTTTACATACTCGCGCTGCCCGTTTCCTTCGCCACTGCTTGCTGCTGTGGAATTTGGCCTAATGTATACGAGACATAAGATCATTAAAACTACGTTTTAAGCGCGGCATTTTCTCTTCAAGCCACAACATGTAGCGACGCGGTGGTAAATTAAATTAGTAATCCCATAGATTAAATAATAACCATAAATAAAAAATTTAATATTAAAATTAAAAAGTTGGGGGTTGGCTAAATAATACCTTGAACATTACTCACTGACACTTGACATCTGTCTTCAAAAGTGGCGGAAACGTCAAAATAAAAATAAAACGCCGCCTTGGAATCGTTAAAACGTAGTAAAACGCATGTGTTCTAGTCGTGAAAACTTAAGAAAATACTAAAAATAGACATAAGATATTAATTTAATAGCCATACTTAGCTCAGTCTTTTCCGTTTCATAATTCGTATACCTTACACAATGTTAAATTACATACCAACATTTTTTTTAATATATAATAAAACTGTTTATTATTTAAATTAATCAATTTAAGAAATCAAAACGATGTGTAATCTCTGAAACAAAGAAACGACATTCAAAGTCCATTCACTTAAATCCTAATTGAAATAATAATTAAATCTGTTATTTAAAACTAAACACTTATCCAAAACTATATTTGTTTCCACCGTCATTCGTGATTTTTAAGTGTGTGACTTAGGTCGCGTTCCGTATACATGCGTTCCTTTGGTAACATTTTCATTACAAATATACGAAAGAAAAGACATTAATGAAGATCACTATCAAGTGGGACGTCACGGTTTGCTGTTGGATAAAAAAAATGTATTTACGCGGTTTTTTTAATCTTTAGATACTACAATACAATATGCATATTGTATTGTATATACATACATATATGTATATATATTAAGTGGGTCCCGATTTAGATTGAAATTTGAACCAGGTAGGTGGCACTGCAATCGGGTTCCAGGATAAACGATGTGCCCGATTTTGATGAATTTTTTTGTTTGTTCAAGTGGATTCGAGAATAGTTTAGATTAACATTTGGTCCCGGTAGATGGTGCTGCAATCGGGTTCTAGATTTTTATTTTTAAAAGGCAGGACAACGTCTGCCGGGTACAGCTAGCGGCCAGAAGTATATATATACTAGCTTCTGGTCGCGACTTCGTCCGCGTGGAATAGTAAAAAAAAAGTAAGTTAAAAGAACCCCCCAATTTTGAAACATTCTTCATTGGTGCTCCGCTCCTATTAGTTTTAGCGTGATGATATATAGCCTATAGCCTTCCTCGATGAATGGGCCATCTAACACTGAAAGAATTTTTCAAACCAGACCAGTAGTTCCTGAGATTAGCGCGATCAAGCAAACAAACTCTTCAGCTTTATATATTAGTATGATATATATACAATACTGGCATTTGCCCGCGACTTTGTCCACGTTGGGTAGGTAACAAATGTTACAGTTATTTTGCACAGTATATAAATTTAAAGGTAATTTTCCGTAGGGTAATGAATTTTTGTATGAAAATACATGAATGACGCAAATTCTCGTATACATTCGGGTTAAGTAATGTTACTAAATGTATAAACAACTACAATTGAAGACATGAGTAGATTAATGAGTTTTGTGACATTAATAAAAATACGTTAAAGAAAAATGTAATATATAAAATATGTAATGTAAACAGGCAAGGAAACCATATTAGAATTTAAAACAACGCTTTTTGAGTTTGATTTTGAAAATAATAAGTAATGAAGGAGTTATATGTGTAGCAAAGTGATAGTAAAAGAGCTTTTTAGGCCAATTTATCAATATTTACCTATTTTTTATATATTATTATTAACATATCTACGAACTCGAGTTCCGTACCTTTTTTTACTACTTAATTTCTATGAAAAATTTTAGTCTACACGCTTATTGTTTATTTTTGTTACTGTGTGTGACATTAATTTAGTGATTTATATGTTATGGTGTACCTTAAGATTAACTTATTATATTAATTTATCCTATTTTTAATACTAAACTTATACTAATGTAGAGTGTATCTGTATGTTGTATGTTACAATATTAACCTACTGTAACATATCCCTTTCATTCACTCATGTCTTCAATTGTTTTAGGAAACGTTTGATCGATTAGTGCAAATTTCGCATCGGAATAAAAAAAAAATCGACCTGGTCACTTTAAACCTTTCCCAAGAAAATTCCCGTTGGATTCTCGGGATATAAAGTAGCGCAAATTTAGTAATTAATAGTCCGATAATTTACTATCGATCAGCGAAAACCGCATCGAAATCGGCCTAGTAGTTTTTGCGTGAATCCCGAAAAAACAGACAAACAAAAACGGACAAGTGGAAAAACGAATCGCAACAAAACTTTAACTTGAAGTTTTACGGGCAGATTGTTAATATACTTGGGCAATTTGAAAACCTGCCCGTAAAACTTCAAGTTAAAATTTTGTTGCGATTCGTTTTTCCACTTGTCCGTTGAAGTTTCACTTCTACTATGTGTCCCAGCACACATTTCGATTTTTCGCATGTTTACTGCAAATTATGATTTCGTTGGGTTAGGTACATTTTTATTAATGCATTTTTTATTTAAACATATTTTATTTTATCAATCAAAAAAACTAATTTCAATCTGGAACCAATAAAAACATCGATAGTCTACTCTAACATTATACCGCCTCTCACCACGTCTTGTCTACATTTATGCCGCTCTTCCACGCGGCCGTAACGCTTTTCCGTGACAGAAAAATCGTAAGACCCCGTCTATATAGAAGTTTCACTTCAAAAAATGTAAGAAACAAAAAACTACAGTTTTATAATATTATAGAAAAACACAATATACACAGGACATTGCCATACAAGTGCAATAGAATAAATATAAAATTGTTTAGCAATCAATTTAAGGAGTTACAAACAACATAAAAGGACAAGGAAAGAGAAGGGAGATTTAATTATTTTTTTTGATTTTATGGCTTGGCAGCTAGGCCTTTAAGACAGATCTTACATTCAATGTAGTTTCTTCATTTTCTTAAACCTATGTGTAGCACAGCTGAACTGTAGGTTATACGGAGTTCTTGTGACAATTCAAAAGGCCACATTTGACTTTACAGTTCATATTTCTCACAAAACACATAATTACTATTCAAAAACTATCAATATCCTACAACTATTGTTCATTTTAGAGTAATTTTACACATTTTTAGGAAATAAAACTGCACGGCACAACATCTCCTTTCAGTTGCCGCCAAAAACTCCGGGCGATTTAAAAAATCTTTAGTTAAGAGGCCCATCCACAGTCTTGCATTGCAGTCCGCCTACCAGTCCGCCGCGTAGTGCACGACCATGAATGTTGTTGCAGCCTGCATTGCGCCCGACAACACTGATGTGTGGCGCTTCTAGCCCAAGGTTAATGTGGTTCAATTTATATGGACTGTATGACCTAGATCCTTGCACTAGAAAAGCAGAAACTCCACCAACCTCCGAGATCCGCCCTCTCCTGGTTCGGTTTAGGTTAGACACAGGAACAGCACACGGCACTATAGTTTCACTTGAGAGCTATCACTTTGTACACAGATTAGGTCTTACAAGTTATTGGCACGGCCAGTAATTCGATTATTTCAATTTAAAAAAAAAAACAGAGGAGCGCACGGCGCGATGTCGTTGAACGATAATTGAGAGAGTCCAAAACGGCTGCCCCTACCCTGCTGTGCATTGGCCGTCACCTCACACAGAAAGAGGGTAGACAGCAAAATTCATGGAGCGATGTTCTACCTACTTCACTAAGCAAGGACCGAACAACTGAACAGAATGCCTCTTGACTCCTGCAAACTCCGCCCACTGCAGGACTACAGTGAATGATCGTGTATGGAAAAGAAAAGAAAATAATGTTTATTTAGAGTTATTTAAAACTAGCGGCCCGGCGCGGTTTCGCGGTTATATATAGCCTATGACACTCCCTGTTAACGTAGCTTTCGAACAGTAAAATAATTTTTAAAATCGGTTTAGTAGATCCAGAGATTACCCCCTAAAACGTCACAAACTTTACCTCTTGCTGCTTCAATTTACCAGCCAAATAGTGCAAATATAGCAAATGTGGATTAGTAGTTCTCACACAAAATCACTCCAATTATGCTTCTGAAAATTGCAATTTATATTTTTACTTTCAATAAACAAGAAACTGTCTGACAACTTAGTTGTAACGCGAGTCAGTCTTGTGCACAACCCATATATGCAGTGGGAAATCATATATATATATATATATTAAACATTTCATATCTTAACAGTAAAATAACACATTCAATATTTTATAGGTTATGAAGTAAAATGTCATTTGTTGCCTCATGTCAGTGACGTGGCACACGGAATGTAGTAATTAATACTCGGCAAGCACTCTAGCGAATTGTATTCGAATACACGATTCGATACATGTTGATACACGAGTATTTATTTTAATTTTGAAGTACGTATTTATTGTTGGTTTTTATTAAAATTTATTTATTTGTTTCACTATTTAAATATTACATAAGTAGAATTAGTTTTATTAATTATTATTCTTATTTATTATTTAATTAACAAAACTGGGTCGTTTTGGTCTTACGCCAAAATGAAGGTTTGTACTGAAAATCAGCGTTGTGATATCGGATATTATTCCGACACAGCAATATGCTGAGTGCAAACCTTGTTTGCTGAAAATGCGGCGTACAAATTCTCATAATATGCTTTGTGTATAAAAATGTACAAGGAATGTAATTAGGGCGCAATTTCTTCAAATAAAGTATTTCTTTCTCTTTATAATATTCGTATAGATGGAAATTATACATAAGCAGTTTAACAAAAGCCAAAGCTTAACTAACTTCTTCTGAAGAACGAAATCATCAATAGCCTTAAAATATACAATAAGGAGCATCCAAAACATCGGCTGAATGCTAATGCAATAGGAATTAAAGGAAATTATTCCCAAATATATCCTTCCGAGGCCTTTACTGGTAAAGGACGACGTTTGTTTTTCCTAGCTAGAGATGCAGCAAAGACTCATAACTATACATTTTGTTGGAGTAGTAAAGGCAGGATCTTTCTCCTCGTGTAAAAATAAAAAGTGAAATTCAACTAGTTGCTCTGAAAAATCAAAAATGACTACTGCAAGTTTTTGAAAGCTCAGGGAACTATCATTTGTATAATTATGTTTAAACTTCATTGTTAAAACTATTTAAATTCATTTATCATAAATAATATCTATGTACTAATTATACTTATATCTGTCATTATACAACTAATAAAAGAAGGTGGAATTCAAAGAAAGTCAAAAGTAAATAATTATAAAATTCGATTTTATAAACAATAAAAATGTAATAAACAACTTAGATAAGGTAAAAGCTGGCAGTTCCTTACTTTCTAGACCAGAAACATTCAAAACTACCTTATTTGATCTAAAAGCTAGCTACAAATACATTAAAAATCTTAACATAGAATATAAGAAACCTTTGATTATATAATCTCAATCAAAGTAAGAAGCATAAATAAGAAGTTTTCGGAATTTGAAATACTTATGACGAGAATAGACATACCGTGCGAAATCTACATATTAACAGAGTCATGGAATTAAAAATCTTGTAATTTCCCATGAATGAATAACTATGTAACCCATTATACCAAAAATAATTTTAAACAAAATGAAAACAATTCCAATTCAATTGTTTAAAGATTATCTCACTAACAGGACACAAAAGGTTATCATAGATGGTTAAGTTAGTTCTGGTTACGTAGTCACTATTTATTCATCTGTGGTTCCGGTGCTCGATTAACACACGGAGTCCCTCAAGGAAGCATTCTTGGTCCTACTATGTTCCTAATATATATAAATATTCTTTGTAACCTTAAATTCACTAATTGTAAACTATTTACTTTTGCTGACAACAAAATGTATTGTACATGGGATGAGGCGAAAGAAATCGCTGAAATAGGTCTAAGAAAAGCAGCAAACTGGTTTATCCAAAATCAGCTCACTATAAATAATGCCAAGATCCAATATATTCTCTTTGCCAATACTGAAAAGTCCTTGCCATCCGATCATAATTTAAAAATCAAAATACATACGTGTGACAACAAAAGTCAAAATACATATGATCATGACTATTTAAATGTAATGTAAACTGACATGTCAACCGCATATTAATCATCTCACAGAAAAAACTAGAAAACTAATATATATTTTCAAAAGATTACGCAGCGTCGCTGATTGGAAATTACGTAAGACCGTCTATTTTGCTTTAGCTCAGTCTATCTTATCTTATTTAATTATGCCACGGGGAGGTGCCCGTAAAAGACATTTAATTAAGCTTGAAAGAGCACAACGGGCTTTATTAAAATTTATTAAAAACAATCCGTTTAGAATAGAATAGAATATACTTTATTGCACACAATGTTACAAAATAAATTCGTACATACAGTCGTAATGATAAGTACAATGGGCGGTCTTATTGCTGGGAGCGATTTCTTCCAGACAACCTTTGGATGAACAGAAACTCGGTATGGATGGGGGTAGGTATGTAATAGATATAATATACTAATCTTATACTAATATATAAAGCTGAAGAGTTTATTTGTTTGATCACGCTAATCTCAGGAACTACTGGTCTGGTTTGAAAAATTCTTTCAGTGTTAGATAGCCCATTCATCGAGGAAGGCTATAGGCTATATATCATACATACATACATACATATATAACTTCACGCCAGTTCCCTTGCGGGGTAGGCACGAACAACAGAGCGCCATTTAGGCCCATTCTTACACACCTCACTTGCTTCTTTGACATTCATAACTCTTGTCATGCACACTCGTCTGTTCTTAAGGCTCCTGACATCACCCTCCGCTAGTACATGATCAATTTGATCATGGAAGGTGTGTCGTGGCCTTCCACGACTTCTGCATCCATCCACTTTTGCATTGTATATCTGTTTAGTCATTCTTTCATCATGCATTCTTTCCACATGCCCGAACCACCGGAGCATTCCTTTCCTTACCTTCACCCCGACACTCTCTTTCAGACCAGGCTATATATCATCACGCTAATACCAATAGGAGCGGAGCACCAATGAAGAATCTTTCAAAATCCGGGGGATTTTGAAAACAAATTCCACGCGGACGGCGTCGTGGGCACAGCTAGTATATACATAAATATAAAGGGAAATGTTACTAAATTATAATATAAACAAACATATTTATCTGAATAGACATGTTGTGTGTCGTCAAACAACATCATCTCAAGCATACAACTAAATAACATTATTATTCAGTTACAGTCGTGGAAGGCAACGACACACCTTCCATGATCAAATTGATCGTGTACTAGCAGAAAGTGATGTCAGGAGCCTTAAGAACAGACGAGCGTGCATGACAAGAGTTATGGATGTCAAAGAAGCAAGTGAGGTGTGTAAGAATAAGCCTAAATGGCGCTCTGTTGCTCGTGCCTACCCCGCAAGGGAACTGGCGTGAAGTTATGTATGTATGTATGTATTCAGTTACAAATTTGAGATAGTATTGTTTGACGAGGTCATTAAACGAATGCACAGACTTGGCTCGTTTTATGTTTTGAGGTAGTGAGTTCCAAAGCCCCACAACGTGCGCAGGAAAAGATTTGTCATAAAACTGTGTAGTATGTGTAGGCATACTTAGTCGGTAATTCAAAGATGGTCTCAGAATCCTCGAATCTAGGTTATTTAGTTTAGATAACCGACTTCCGACCTTTATCGAGAATGTGATATATTGACAGTTAGACGGTTATTTGATCTAAATGCTGTATGTATTGTGCTAACATAAAAAAATCACGTTCAACGTTTAAAATAGTATTAACTTTTTAGTATACTATTTATTTAATATTTATTTTACTAGTTTCAACGTTTGTCCAATCACTTTCAAATCTTCTTTTATTAACAAGTTTCTTATTTATCTTGGTCCTTACGTATACAATAAACACAATAAACTTCTACACATATATCCACTCAACATAAACATATATAAAATAGTATTAATTTTTTTTTATTGCAGGAGACCAGCAGACAGGCAGACGGCCCACTTGATGGAAAGCGGTTACTAATGAATGAATGAAAGAATAAATGGCTAAAAACAAAAACTTATGAAAAAACTAAAAAACTGATTGAAACTCTCACCTAAATCATTATTAAAGTAATTTTAAATTATTGATTTATAAATATCTTTTGCGTATACTATGTATACATGTTTATGTGTGTATGTATGTGTGTGTGTAATATATACATAAGTTTGTAGGAATCGTATTTGTTATTACAAAGTAACCACACGACGGAAGTAGTCAATAACCGGATAGAGTATACTTTAACGTAGTAACCGCAAGTCATATAACCCGACGTCAACGTAGAGGCGCTTATTATCAAGCGACGAATATCGGAAATGGAGTGAGTAACCGGAAGTTAAAACTTAATACAGATGGCGGAAGTTCGTTTTATGAAGGAAGTGAAACTGAATTGGCACCAAAGCATCACCGGATATTGTCACTGGGGTGCGCTACGAGGACCTTAACTACGCGGTGTTCGGGCAGGGAGGGGACAGTCTTTTTTTTTTTGAGGCTGGGCAAATGCGTTTCGCACACTAGACTAGACCAAAGCGACGAGAGGTGTCACCCACGACTGGGCGCACCAGAGTCAAATCGCCGGCTTGTGTGGAGACTCGAAGACTCAATACTCCACTAAAACCACCCTCCTCCCATGTGGCCCGCGCTTACGGCAGAAAGAGCGTGAGACTTAGGCAAACCCACTTCGTTAACAGGGGTGAAGACTCCTCTGCTCCTTAGATGCTAGAGGGCCCCTGCAGCGGTATTACGGGAGGAGATCTTGTGCATATCTGCGCCTCCGGGACCCCGACTGGGGGAAGGTACAGTCTTCAACCGACAGTCTACAACCAGCAATCTACAATAACAGTCTACACGGGTAGTCTGAAGCAGTCTTGGACTAGGAACGCATAATTTATTGTGGTCGATAAATACTGTCTGATAATCGCAGTATTCTTTGAGGGCAAATTGCTGCTCCACACCTGACAGGCATGGATGCAACTCTTGGAGTTGTCCTAATATTTCTGTGTGTGCATTATTTTATATTGTAATTGTAATAATGGCACTCTGTTGTTCGTGCCTACCCCGCAAGGGAACTGGCGTGAAGTTATGTATGTATGTATGTATGTAATAAACTTTTTTTTATTGCAGGAGATCAGCAGACAGGCAGACGGCCCACTTGATGGAAAGCGGTTACCATCGCCTATGGACATTTGGAACACCAAAGCTGCTACAAATGCGCTGCTGCTCTCTTAAGGTAAACTGGAAGCTGGTCACTAATGCCGGAACACAACACTCAAGGTTGTTATGGCGACATACTTTAGACCAGGGGTGGTAGCCATCCAGTCGGGCAAATGCCCTAACACCTGGCTGTGGGTTGTTAAGTCGCCTCTTACGACAGGCCGCCCGGCCGCAGAAAATTGTATTCTTTCTCCGTTCTTGCAGGAATAAAATAATTAATTATAATATTTCAGATTATTATTGTGTTATTAACGGTGTCATTCACCCGGCGTGAGCGTACAAGTTAATAAGTGAAAGAAATATATATAAGAATAAGCCTAAATGGCGCTCTGTTGTTCGTGCCTACCCCGCAAGGGAACTGGCGTGAAGTTATGTATGTATGTATGTATAATTAAAGCCGCCCTTTACTTAAACGAAATCAATAATAAATAATTTCATTCAACGTGTCATCGCACTGTTCTTTAGAATTTGCAGACGTACCTAAAATATAGTATACTAGCTGTTGCTCGCCACTTCGCTCGAGATTATAAAAAGTCAATGTTGGAGCAAGCTTTCTACACCTATTAAACCAACTTAGAAGTTGAATTTCCAAAAACGCCGACACATGTGTACATTTATAATATACAATTTCATGTTACTTACTTTGAAAATGATGGATTTTCATATAAACTTTCATCCCCTCGTCCACCCCCTTAGAGGTCGAATTTTTAAAATTCTTATGCTAGCTGCAAGAAGGATAGAAAGAACCCGCATACAAATTTTCGCTGTGCTATCACCACCAGTTTGGGCTTTGGGTTGATATGTCAGGTTAATCTGTGAGGTCAAGTAATGTTACATGTATAGACTTATAGTCCTGTACGTATATACCACTAACATAAAATATATAAACTTCTATTAAATAAATCATAATTGTTGCGGCGCAACACTAGTCCAGTGGCGCGGCACTAGCTTCGCGTGTGAGCCCTGATTTGATAGTTTTTGGCGGGAACTGAAAGAAGATGTTGTGCTGTGCAGTTTTATTTTCTAAAAATGTGTATAATTACTCTAAAATGAACAACAGTTGTAGGATATTGATAGTATTTGAGTAGTAATTATGGGTTTTGTGAGAAATGTGAACTGTATAGTCAAATGTGGCCTTTTGAGTTGTCACAAAAACTCCGTTGAATGGCACCAGCTGATTACCTACAGTTCAGCTGTGCTACACATAGGCTTAAGAAAATGAAGAAACTAAGATTGTAAACTAAGATCTGGCTTAAAGGCCTAGGCTACAAAGCCATAAACCTAAATAAAATAAACTGATTTGATATTTTTTTCATTTGTTTTTTTTTTCATTCCTTGTTACCGTAATGTATTGAGCAAGCAAACACGTTTCTGTTAACATTTTATTTATATTATACTTTTCCCAATTATTATACGTTTAATTGTTGGTATCATTCATAAACGTAATTATTTTATTTAAAGATATAGCAACCGACATTAGTTTTCATCATATACTAATCGGGTATAGGTTTTTGAACCCAAGATAATTGGGTTTTCCTTGGTTTCTGATAACCTTAACTTGTAAGTAATTACTTTTCTTCCGAGTTCTTGATCAAAAGGCCTTGGTTTTTAATCAAAAAAGTGAATAATCGTAAAGCTGCGATATTATATTAGTATTATATGTCCATAATTATATATTTCTAGAGGTCCCGGCAGACGTAGTACTGCCCTGAAAAAATAAAAATCTGGGACCCGATCCCAGCGCCACCTACCGGTTCTAATTGTGATTCTAAATAATCCCGGGACTCATTCAAAACACACAAAAATTTCATGAAAATCGGTGAAGTCGTTCTCAAGTTACGCGCGTACAAACATTCCTATGATGACTTTTTATACATTTTAAACTTTCCTTGGACAACTACAAATACTTCAAAACCAAAATTAGGCAAATCGGTTCAGCCTTACTCGAGTTTTTGTGAGACTAACAAAGGTCAATTCATTTTTATATCTATATATTAATACGTGAAGCAAAAGCTTTGTGCCTCTTTTTACGAAAATTGCGCGGACGGAGGGGTATGAAATTTCGCACACTTATAGTTTATATAGAGAAAAAGCGACGAATACTAATATTTTTATTAAATTATGCATAAAAATTACATTAAGGGCCGCTTGCATAACGTTGCTTAAATTTATTTAAGAAACACAAAACGTATTTAACACCCTTAAATACAATTGGCGTCTTGCACAACGCAAAATTTGCCGCTAAATATGTTTAAAGAACTGTCAATATGTTTTGTGTTAAACGTATTTAGGCAGTTTAATATGATTAACTAATTTTATTTAAAGGCGATCGTTATGCAAGCGGCCCTAAGTCAATAAATAAAAAACTTGAGAGGTGTCAAGGGACACCCGGATGGAACGAAGTTCCTTTCGATTAATTAGTGAAGGAATTGTAATTGGAATTGAGAGAGAGAGACAGACAGACAGACAGAGAAACATGCGACGCCGCACAGCTTACAATAGCTTACTATAGCAAAAAGTGTCGTGACAACTTTTCGTAAGAATTTTTTCCGTCTAGCCCCCTTTCACAACGCGCGATAAGGAACTTCGTTCCAAAAACATTACACACACTACCATGTATTTGACACAGACATGCATATAATATACTCTTTTGTTTATTGTTCAAGTCAAATTAACAGTGTAGTCTTGGCGAAATCTGTGATTATAGAAGAATTGTCTTTGACATTAATTATTATGATCGAATTTCGACCACGGGCGACCACTAGTATATATTATTATATTAAAATATCAGCTGGATTTTGTCACGTGTAAAATTTTGTTTTAAGAACATTATTGAGAGTGTATTTACTCTATGTGACTCTTGATATAATCTGAACTGACACATAAACGCGCCAGTGGTTCAGAAATATCTAAAGTATTTCTGAATATGTATTTTGTTGCGTACAATTTGTTTAACTTGGTTTAGGAGACCATAGACATTTTGGAAAAATGGACAAGTGGCAAAACGAATCGCAACAAAATTTTAACTTGAAATTTTACGGGCAGGTTTTCAAATTGGACAAGTACATTAACAATCTGCCCGTAAAACTTCAAGTTAGAATTTTGTTGCGATTCGTTTTTCCACTTGTCCATTGTGATTCGTTTTTCCACTTGTCCGTTGCCATTCGTTTTTCCACTTGTCCGTTGAAGTTTCACTTCTACTAAGTGTCCCAGCACACATTTCGATTTTTCGCAGGTTTACTGCAAATTATGATTTGGTTAGGTTAGGTACATTTTAATGAATGCATTATTTAAATATATTTTATTTTATCAAACAAAATTATTTAAACATATTTCATTTTATCAAACAAAAAAACTGAATTCGATCCGGAACCAAACAACGCTTTCATAGTCTACTGTAAAATTATTCCGCCTCTCACCACGTCTGGTCAAAATTTATGCCGCTCCTCCACGCGGCCGTAATGCTTTTTTGTGACAGAAAAATCCTAAGACCCCGTCTATATAGAAGTTTCACTTAAAAAACCTTTAATAATCAGCAGGCCAACGCGCTCGTTATATATCCCACTCGTTATATATTTATTTAATTCACAAAGCAGATTGCAATCAATACAATAACATATTAGGATTACATTATAAAATCATGGACCTAGATTGTTATTTGTACCGCCATGTACATCTCCTTTCAACCTATACGATCTTCTCTTCACAATATTTAAATTCTTTCTTCAAATCTGACGCCGCATTCTGCTGTCGCACACACGTCAGTCATTAATTGTCATGTCATCAAAGATATTAAATTACGTCGTCTCACAAATTGTACATCTTAATATATATAAATTACGTGTCACGTTGTTTGTCCGCGATGGACTCCTAAACTACTTGACCGATTTTAATCAAATTTTCACACCGTGTGCAGTTTGATCCGACTTGAAAGATAGGATAGCTTACATTTGGACCCGGTAGGTGGCGCTGGAATCGGGTTCTAAATTTTATTTATTCAGGGCAGAACAACGTCTGCCGGGAGAGCTAGTATTATATATGTAAAATGTATGCCTTGTCACGTAAGTTAGCATGGTTATTTTCCACCTTTGATAATTGCTACCTGAAAAACGACTAATAGCTTAGCG
The DNA here is from genome assembly GCA_019925095.2 of Dendrolimus kikuchii. Taxonomy (NCBI): domain Eukaryota; kingdom Metazoa; phylum Arthropoda; class Insecta; order Lepidoptera; family Lasiocampidae; genus Dendrolimus; species Dendrolimus kikuchii. Next base: position 20,810,053 of record CM034402.1, on the reverse strand, counting down.
AGTATCCGTTCCTCTCTAAGATTATATTAAACTACCGATGCTGAAAATTTCATCTTTTCCTTAAATCACGCAAATTTGGGGTGACTGGGATCTCGATCTATATATTACCCGTGGGCTACAGCGCCCCACATAAGCTATATACGAGTAATTTCAAAATTAAACAGATGGTAAAGCAAGTGAATGAATAGTAAGATGTAGTAGAAGTCAATGGCAAAACATCATTTACATAGCAGCTCGCTCCAACCTTTAATATTATATTTTGTATAACGTTTTTATCTTGCCAAATATATAAGGAATTTATGGAGATGGATGGATATTCTATCTGTGCAGGAACGGAGAAAGAATACAATGTCTGTCGTAAGAGGCGACAAAACAACTCACAGCCAGGTGGTAGGGTATTTGCCCGACTGGAGGGCTATATGTATGACCTTCAAAAAGTGTTCTTATTCTGAATAAAAACTTTTGAATTTGAATTTAGAACCGGCAATAAGTAACTGTCTATTCCAAACACCGATAAGGACTTTTTAAAAGTTAACTAACCACTTAACTAGTTCAAATGTATATCAGGCATTAGAAAGCAAAAAAATAAATAATAAGAAATTTAAGAAAAAAATTCGAAACAGTCCTTTTTCCTCTTTATATAAAACTTTTATTTCCAAAAAAGTGTTGCTGTAATTCAGATTATAATGTTTAAGAATTAAGTTATTTTTGGGTTGTTCTAACCAAATATTACATACATACATATTATCACGCCTGTTTCCCATGGGGGTAGGCAGAGACTATGGATCTCCACTTGCGACGATCCTGACAAACAACTTTCGCTTCATCTACTTTCATTAACCTCTTCATACATGCACGTTTATGTCGTTATTTATATATACAAATATCAATTGCTGTTTGTTAGTCTCGCTAAAACTCGAGAAGGGCTGGACTAACTTGGTTAACTTTGGCTTTAAATTATTTGTGGAAGTCCAGGGAAGGTTTAAAAGGTGAGTAAATGTGAAAAAAATGCTCGGAATATAGTAAAAAAAAACAATTTCGCTATCCCTTAGAAACTATTCCTACCTGTCAAACATTTGATGTTCGTCGTCCCGTCGTTCAGAAATCAACGTTTTTCATTTGTTGGTTCTGAGGCGATACGAAGTTTGCCGGGTCAGCTAGTTCAAATTAAAAATTAGTTGTTGGGTAGTTTACGTCGTACGAAGTATTATAGTTAACAGAAATTTCGTAAAACTTTTAAATTTGATTATCCGTTTAGGGTAGACTTTCGTTGCTGCCTGTGGGTTTCATTTTCGACTAATGAAATTAAATTTTGATAAAACAATTTATACTTATCCGGTACAAGTAGTACCTATTATTACAGTGTATTAAGTGTATGATTATTGAAGTTCTTATATATACATGAAGGCAAAAAGAAAATGACTTACGTGGGTTCGAGCCTCACGTTGGGCGCCACTATAGTATTTTAAATATTTTAAGCTACCACAATTAACTGTAAATGATGTTAGATATAAATTTGGATTTGCTTATTAATTAGAAAACGTCTTTTATTATTGCAGACATAAGCGAAGTCTGTCTTAGGGTCAGCGCAGACAAAACGGAGCGCAGCGGAGAGGATTTTATTAACGCACTTGAACATAAACTTTAAAATTATTACAATAAAGTGCATAAATGCTTGAACCTGACATACGCGTCCTCGAAGATAATAAAAAAGAAAATAAATATAACCATTATACATTTAAGAAGTTGCTCTGTTTGTTAAAAATAATCTACATTGATACACTAAATGCAACAGTAAACGACATAACAGCTACCTGCTTTCACTTCCTTCAAAAACCATTTTGTTTCAAAACAGTCTATTCTGTATAGCGACTAAAATTTACAAGAAATTACCACTGAAAATTAAGGAACTCAACATCAAAAGCATTAAATTAAAATTAAGACAATTATTAATAAATAAAGCATATTACACAATACATGTATTAAATTCACCAAAACTACACCTTTCTTGCCAACATTCCTCGACCCATGTTCTTCGTCTAACTTGCTGACGCCTTATTTTATTAACATGTTCTTCCATTTCTTCTTCTTCCGCCAAAAGCACAATTATAATCATATCCCAGTCCACCATTGTTGACGAACTTTCACGACAAACTGGCATGTTTACTGTAGAGTGGTAACCAGAACGGTTTACTCGCGCAGGCTCGCGAGGTCGCGCGCAAGCTCGAGCATACGCGATCCGTAAAGAAAATGCTCGAGACCGCGCAGGGATTATTCCTCTCTGTCTGCACTGACCCTTACATGACATAACCATTCTGAATTCGTAGAGGTTGACGCTGAAGAATGAAACCTCTGTGTTACACTTATTAAAAAATATAACGCATCCCTATACTATTTATACGTGTTTCCCTCATAAGTATAAAAGGATTTCAGAATGCATAGGTTGCATTTCCATTCCATTTCAAGGTGATTTACACTCTAATGCCCGATTCACACGTATTAAATGCATAAGTAAAATTTAAATAAACTTTGACTACAACTTCTTGCATATTATCATTAAAACCATCGTTTACATGCATTAAGGTAGGTGTGCATAGACATTGAACTGACAATTTAAATAAAATAATCCCTGTTTAGTCATATAGTTTTAGTGGGTTTTTTTTAACCATCGTTCAAATGTACATGCACACCAGCCTAAGTTATATAAAAAACACACGTAAACCAGATACCAGAGATTACTACTGTGTTAAAATTGTAGTGGATACACTTACCACGTTCATAGTTGTAGATATTTTTATATTCTTTACTTTGCTTAATATACCACGATCCTGGTTACCAAGCACTCGGGTTTCCAACTCAATTATTCGCTTGTACACATCTATTAGAAACTTTCGTAATAAAACTTATATTTAAATTATAAATAATTCTCTCATAAATAAAAGTAGATCAAATTCAAAGTCAATCTTTTGGCATTTGACTTTTGACGTTTGACAAGTGCTACCTTAAGATCCACTACAGAATTATAATCAACACCATAATGATTTACACTGTGAACCCTCCTATTGCGATACCCAAACGACCTAAAAATATACCTAAATTTGAAACAGACTTAAATTTTACTCTGTGTTATCTCTTAGTTCAATATCTTTTAGCATTCCGTGAGCAAACAGTCGAAATATAAAAAGTACGTTAAGATTCCATTTTAACAGCAGAGCCACGTGTTTTGTAATACTCGTGCAGCACCCGGCATCGCTCGTGTTGTGCGCAGAGGAGCCTCGACGGGGGATGTCAGGCCGGACCCCGCGGCCGTGATGCTTCCACCCGTTCCGGGACTGCCGTCAGGGAAGTCTCCGCGAACCTCACTCCCAACCGAGGGCGGACCCGGCCGTTCTGGATACAATAAATGAATGGATTCCTTTAATTGAAATTGATTAAACCCCTAAACAAACGGCAATATATTGGAATTATATAATACTTAGCGTAACATCATAAGCGTCATTCCAATACATTTTCTATTCTATTCGTTTAGCGCTAATGCAGCTTGTCAAAGAGTCCAGGTGAGACAATGGACAAATGCGATAGATACAAAAAAAAAAATATCCGCCGACCAAAAATCTTCGCGCGCAAAGCCTAAAGTTGCAGCATTGCGATAATACTGATAAAATTCGTAGTGTATGCTTAGCCTAAGGAGTGACAATTAAAACATAAAATCTTGGTAAAAGCAAAAGTTCTTTCAGAATAAAGTTCCCAAATCAACGCGAGAAAAGACACGTAAAAGCTTTCAAAAAAATAAAAACTTTTTGAGTACATTTAACCTGATTAACATTTTTTAATTTAAAAAAATGTTAAATAAAATAGCCTTATATAACATGCATAACATATGCAGCATATGTACATACATATGCTTATATCGTACGTACTATGCATATATTAATATTCATATTGATCACGATTCTAGTTTAATGCTTCGCAATGATGTATCAATGTTTGGCGCAAGGTAGGGTTGCCAACCGTATTATAATATTGTAACAACTTAGGCTCCGACAAAGACAAATTCCACGTACAGAACTGTAAAAGCACATTTTATTACCTGTCGGCATTTGAACTAGTTCTAATCCTTTATGATCGTCTTCTTTTGTTCACTTATTTATTGGCATACGTTTCTAGTTATTGTGGAGAATAGCCTATTGTCCTATTGTACTCGCTCAAGAGCATCATTAGCCAGGTGTTGCGGATTACAAGTACAAGCTAATTCTAGGAAATTGTGTCGACGTTGCCGGGCGGGCACATTTGCATTTGTGAAGTATAAAACGACGGTCTGATTGAGAGCGGAGGCAGTTGAGCTACAACTACGATACGGGTGTGACGTGTGTATATTCGGGAATCTAATACAATACGGTGTTTTCGCGTTTTATTGAATTATGACCTTCTGCATTACGTTTGGATTTGTTGTGTTGGGTCATATTTGTACCTATGTTATATGTGTTTGTATAGTTGTAATAAAGTCTATAATAATTCTAACGGCATTTTAATTCGAGTCCCACTAACTCGTAACAACAACTAAAAGAGATGGCGGGCGCGCAACACCTATTCGTTCCCCTTTCAGTGGCTTGGCTGCGGGTGGTTCCTTGAGGGAGGGACATCGCCCGCGGCCCTGTGTCTCTGGCGGCCGGAGGTCGTTTTCTTCTCTCCGGCGAGGTCTTGTCCGTCTTGCGCAGTAGGAGGAGAGCAGAAGAGCCGCGTAGTAGTTTCCCTCTCCCGCTCCGCCGCCTCCCTCGCCGACATAGCTATCTCCCAGAAGTAGACGACGGCCTTCCATTCGGTAGTGCTCCCGACCGTGGCCAAAACTACAGCCGGGAGCGAAAGGTCTAATCTAATAGATGCACCGAGAACACGGCGCTGTTCATCCCATGCAACGCACTCCTGCAGAGTTTACAGTACCGTCGCCTCGACTCTGCCACTACAATGATGCCACCCTGCCTTTTGTTCTCTGCCAATACGACACAGATACCTCGCGAAGCAACCGCGTCCGGTAACGACCTCTGTCAGGCGATGCAATAGGGACATCCCCGATGGTCCGAAGAAATGCGTAAATGCATTCGCTTAGTGATAACAAAAAAATGACAGCTAGTTACATATACAAACCGGTCATTTGACAATTGCAAAATCTCTGTCCAAACGATGGTAGCGACTTTACTCACCAGTTTCGTAAGTTACTTAGCTAATGCAAACGTAAATCAGGTTTTAGGTATTCTATAATAAAAACCAATACCAATGTTGACTGGTTTTCATCTGTCAATAGTCACAAACGGCATGTTGAGTTAATTGGTTCACGAACAAACATTGCTACGTGTGCGACATTGATTTTCTTTCTAAAAGCTCAAATAGAAAATAGTAGCGCAATAGCTCTTCAAATGTGGGTTTTTTATTAGAAAACTCTTTAGACTATAACTCTATGTCCATACCTTTGCTAACTTATTGGAAAACGATTTTATTTATTAACTAGCTGACCCGGCGAACTTCGTACCGCCATATTTTCTGAATTCCGAAAAGACTTTGTTTCATGACACAAAAACAAAATCACCATAATCGGTCCAGGTGATTAGGAGGATTCTAGAGCCCGATCTCAGCGTCACCTACCGGTTCTAATTGCGAGTCTAAACCATCCGGGAACCCACTCAAACACACAAAACCAAAATCATCAAAATCGCTCCAGGTGATTAGGAGGATTGTAGAACCCGATCTCAGCGCCACCTATCGGTTCCAATTGTGGATCTAAACCATCCCGGGACCCACTCAAACTCACACAAAATTTCATCAAAATCGGTAAAGTCGTTCTCAAGTTACGCGCTTACCAACACATTTTGCGATTCATTGACTACCTGAAGTATTTTGAGAAGCTATAACAATATTACCTTTGGTATTTAAATTATCTGCAATTATTTCATCGGTTGTCTTATTGTTTGTTTGCCCTGATTTTCTAAGTCTTGAAATGAAAGCATTTGTCAATCACTAATCCCTTTGAGTTTATGGCAGGCCTTCGAGTAAGACATCACAAACCGTTTAATTGTTCAAATTTCATTGCATGTTCTTAAAAGTCATGTTGTTTCGGATTAAAGCTTTTCGGAATTTTAATGAATGATCTGTACCGGTTTATTGATGAGTCCAATTCTATTTTGCGAATATATAAGGTGGACCCGTTGAGACAAAGTTACTATAGTTTAAACTGCGATCGAGGCTACATTCAGAACGGAATCTCACATCCACAGACTGTCATGTCATTACGATCTCTTTTGTGATTTGGATTTGCTGTATTGGATAATATATCATTATTATCTCTTATTATCCTGGTGTGTTGTGGACAGTTTGTGTTATTTATTTTGGTGTTGTGTGCGGATATATGTGTAGTAGGCGTGTGTAACTCTTTACTGAACCGACTCACTGATCCGAAACATTTAGGTGTTCCAAAACATTGGAACATCAATAATGTTTCAAATGCATCATTTGGATCTGGAACATCGCGATCTCTCTGACTCTCTGTTCAGCGCGATCATGTCGCTTACGTGTGAGAGAGACCGACCAGAGCATAATGAATCACAGAGCAACAAGCGTAGCGAGAGAGCAGGAAAACCATAAAATATAAGCAAATTATAATTTAATAATGATATCACAATTTGTAATTTTTTCAAATATTACTATGAATATTCATCTTTGTTTCAACTTTATAACCGTCTGCCTCAATATGCCTACGACATGACATATATATAGATGTTTCAAATGAAACCGCAGCCCGTTTCTCAGCCTCAGTCCGCGACGTACCATAACAAGACAACCATGATTTTATATCTTTGACTCAATGTTCCAAATGTTACAAATGAAACATATCAGTGATCCGGAACATTTTACTGTTCCAGATACAAATGTTCCAATCACAAAAATGTGACATTTCTCCCACGCCTAATGTGTAGTGTCACTGAATCTGCTAAACTGAATTATTAAATTATAATTTGTCTGGCCTAGTAACATAGAGGTATTGTTTGTCGCTAATAAATGGATGGGCTGCAACTTAAGAATCTAATACACAAATGTTAAGTTGTGGGTGGGCGTAGTGTATAGGGGGGAGGTATACTTACCCCTACGACAACCCCTAAGGTCCGGAGGTTTTAATTTTTTTTTAGTTTATAAACATAACCTCACTTATTTTTGTTGTAAAATTGTGCCACTTTTGATAATAACAAACCGTGATTTGAGTTGATGAATGTACTCACGAATTGTTTATGAATGTACTCATGAATTACATATAATCACTAGAACTTTTTGTAACACTAAAACTGTTTTTTAATGTAGAAATAAAGTTTCAAATTTAATTGACGCATAAATACAAATTCATGCCAGACATATATAATCGATTGATTAAAAAGTGACAGTTTTTACTTTCACTTTTGTTTTTAATGGCTTGGCTAACAAGGTGTGATTATAAAAATAAATTAATCGATATGTCATTAATACTTATCGATTTATAATTAAGAAATTCGAAATCTTGTAGCTCAAGATTTAGAATTAATTAATATATTGTTTTATATAATTTTCGGAAATCGATATATTTCTATGAAAAAAAATTATAAATATTTTTATTTGCCGCCTTTATTACCACCATTTTATTCCTTTTCTCTAGTAGTTGAGTGAATGTGCTTTCTTCTGTTAATTTTTGATTTTACGACGACTTGTGCTGTGTTTTATAATAATTTCGATTTACTATTTATTTTATACACAAACTGTCGGTTATGTTAGGTGATATTCAGACCAAAGTGCACGAGCCGAGCGAGCGAAGCGAGCGTGCCGCGGCAGCGGCCGGCGAGTGCCAGAACCGACTGTAACCATTTACTATTTTTTTTGTACACACAGACAGTTAGGACGCCTTGAAAGTCTCATATGAAACATTTGTTTTATTTATCAATGTAGTGGACGACTAGCAAGTTGGCTTTTAATATGACAATGAATCAATATATTAATGATATCAATTTTATTATTAAATACATTGTTGAATTTTTTTAAAATATTGGTTAAATATAAATTAATGCGATTACGTAAAAAAAATATCGTCTCTATTGGTCGCCATTTTGAATGGTTACTCTTGTAGTGTATATAAATGTGCTCTATTGTGTTTTTTTCTTCATTTTTATCCAATTAAGTTAGTTTTTGGGTTATTTTGGCTCTTTTTATGTTGATTACTGGCTTTTTTTTGAACTTTGAAAGGATTTTTCAATTTCGGACCTATAATAGAAGTGCAACATTAGCGAAAAAATCAGTGAAAATAAGTGAGGTTATGTTTATTAAAAAAAAAAATTTCAAGATCTCCGGACCTTAGGGGTTGTAGCAAAGGTAAGTATGCCTCCCCCCCTCCCCACTTCACCACCCCACTACTTAAAATTCCTGTATAAAGAATCTATAGATTTACCAATGGATGATATGACAGATACTAACTGCAATTAAATAGAATATTTTTTGCACAGTTATAGATCAGCGTTACTTCTTCATTCTAAGTGCTAACAAAGCTTTAAAAACACGGGTAGATAATTTTTTTTAAATTATTAATACCTAAGTGTTAGGTGTTCTACAACCAAATGACAAGAAATTGGACCTTCTTCGATTCTACGGAACCTATGTTCTGAGGGTTTACTCTGGAACGCCTTTCGCCGTTAAGTCTTTAAATTATTATCTGTGCACGCTATAAGGTACATAGTGGAGTTTTTGGCGGGAACTGAAAGGGGACGTTGTGCTGTGCAGTTTTATTCTCTAAAAATGTGTAAAATTATTCTGAAAATGAACAATAGTTGTAGGATATTGATAGTTTTTGAGTAGTAATTATGTGTTTTTTGTGAGAAATGTGAACTGTATAGTCAAATGTGGGCCTTTCGAGTTTTCACAAGAACTCCGTTGAATAGTGTGGATTGTAGCCTACAATACAACTGCGCCTGGCTTAAAGGCCTAGTTGCCAAGCCTTAAACATAAAAAAACTAGAACATAGTCCGACACAGCACTGATTTTCAGAGCCCACGTCCTTAATCACAAAATTCATGCGACCCACAAGCAAAATTAAATTTATAATGAACGTATACGTGAAAGGAATAATAAAAAAGAAAAAAAAACAGAAAACAATTATTACATAATTAATTTTTAAAAAGCAAAGATATAAACCTACAAAAATAAATAAACCTAAAGCCCGCGAAAATAGTGGACTTTAAATAGCTGAAATCTATTCGAGATTTTTTTTTAAATTATATATAAACCTAAATAAAGCACTTATTATATACACATATTACATGTGCATCATGTAGTTTATTATATTGAACAAAACTTAAAGGAGAAATTAAATAGCTCTGAATCATAAGTCATACATCACTTTTACTTTAAAGAAAGAAATAAAATCATTTTATTCACGACGAACGACGACAGATATACAATGCAAAAGTGGATGGATGCAGAAGTCGTGGAAGGCCACGACACACCTTCCATGATCAAATTGATCGTGTACTAGCAGAAGGTGATGTTTTTTTTATGTTTAAGGCTTGGCAGCTAGGCCTTTAAGCCAGGCGCCGTTGTATTGTAGACTACAATCGACGTCATTCAACGGAGTTTTTGTGAAAACTCGAAAGGCCACATTTGGCTATATAGTTCACATTTCTCACAAAACACATAATTACTACTCAAAAACTATCAATATCCTACAACTATTGTTCATTTTAGAGTAATTTTACACATTTTTAGAAAATAAAACTGTACAGTACAACGGTTCCAAAAACTCCAGACGGTGATGTCAGGAGCCTTAAGAACAGACGAGCGTGCGAGACAAGAGCTATGAATGTCAAAGAAGCAAGTGAGGTGTGTAAGAATAAGCCTGAATGGCGCTCGGTTAGTCGTGCCTACCCCGCAAGGGAACTGGCGTGAAGTTATGTATGTATTCACGACGAATTACATTGGATAGAGTAGGTATAATTGTTAACAAATTTAAAACTAAAGTAACATAATCTTGTCCTAAAGGGGGCATCAGTCTCAGCATAATGCTGGTCCGTTAAAATCAGAATTAATCTTCCGCTGAGCTCTTAAGGTATTATCACGGCAGACATTACATAATTGCAAAGCATGAAAGTAGAATTTTAAATAATATACATATACACTCACTTACGTAGTATAGACACGGAATAGGGAAAATAATAATCTATATACTTAGTCTGGCCATAAATACTGTTACAATTAAAAAGAAACAAAATATTACATTTGAATTTGGAATCTGTCATTTTTATATGATTGTTCATTGTGTTTTCTCATTTTGGCGCCAATATATTGTACAACATTTTGCGATATTAAAATGGAGTGGGGCGATAAAGAGAATAGAATCGCTGTAATTGCATTACACAAAGTAGGTATGGAGCCAAATGCAATTTTTAAAACTCTTTATACGCTTGATATTAGTCAAATGTCTGTGTACCGGGCTATTAATTTGTACAATGAGACCTCTTCTGTTTATGACAGAAAAAATATGTGGCCGTCCACGTAGTGTTCGTACGAAAAAGGTGGTCAAAGCAGTAAGGGAAAGAATTCGAAGAAATCCTGTCCGAAAGCAAAAGATTTTATCTCGGGAGATGAAGATATCACCTAGAACCATGTCGCGTATTCTAAAAGATGACTTAGGACTTGCAGCCTATAAGAGACGTACTGGTCATTTCTTAACTCATAATTTAAAAAAGAATAGGGTGGTAAAATCAAAACAACTACTGAAGCGGTATGCAAAGGGAGGTCACAGAAAATTTTTGTTTACGGATGAGAAAATTTTTACAATTGAGCAACATTTTAACAAATAAAATGACAGTATTTATGCTCAAAGCTCTAAGGAAGCTTCTCAATTAGTCGTCAGAGTGCAACGTGGGCATTATCCGTCTTCAGTGATGGTTTGGTGGGGTGTTAGCTATGAAGGAGTGACGGAGCCATATTTTTGTGAAAGAGGTATCAAAACATCGGCACAAGTGTACCAAGATACCATTCTTGAGAAGGTAGTTAAGCCCCTTAACAACACCATGTTCAATAACCAAGTATGGTCCTTCCAGCAAGACTCGGTTCCAGGTCATAAAGCTCGGTCCACGCAGTCTTGGTTGGAAACGAACGTTTCGGACTTCATCAGAGCTGAAGACTGGCCGTCGTCTAGTCCCGATTTTAATCTGCTGGATTATGATTTATGGTCAGATTTAGAGAGTACGGCTTGCTCTAAACGCCATGATAATTTGGAGTCCCTAGAACAATCCATACGATTGGCAGGGAAGAATTTTCTCATGGAAAGCGTGCGTGCTTCTTCTATTGATAACTGGCCTCAACGTTTAAAGGACTGTATTGCAGCCAATAGAGACCACTTTGAATAAGATTTTTATATTTTAAATTGTTTTATATTTATGTATTAAACTAACACGGTATAAAACTTACAAATGTTATTTGCAATAGACAAAAAAAATCTTTGTTATAATATTTATGGCAAGACTAGGTATATAAAAATCAATCGCTGTTCGTTGGTCTCGCTAAAACTCGAGAACGGCGAGACTGATTTAGCTAATTTTGGGTTTGAATTATTTGTGAAAGTCCAGGGAAGGTTTAAGAGGTGAGTAAATATGAAAAAAATGTTTGGAATATAGTCAAAACAACAATTTCGCTGTCTCTTAGAAACGATTCCTACCTGTCAAACATTTGGAGTTCGTCCCGTCGTTTAGAAATCAGTTAAATTTAAGTCGTTCAGCAATCAAATTAAATTTAAAAATGAAGTTTTTTTTTTCATTTTTTTGGTTTTGAATGTCAAGCGTTTGATGTTCGTCCCATCGTTCAGAAATTAACATTTTTTATTTATTGATTCTGAGGTGGTACAAAGTTTGCCGGATCAGCTAGTCATAAATAAATATATAAACTCGTGACAACAATTTTACATTGATTTACTTTACACAGATTATAAAAAGTACGTATTTTTAATTTAGTAAAATAATTTGAACCAATTAAGGAATTAGAACGCCTCGTCCGAAACAATTGCTGTGCTACATACATACATAACTTCACGCTAGTTCCCTTGTGGGGTAGGCACGAACAACACAGCGCCATTCAGGCATATTCTTACACACCTCACTTGCTTCTTTGACATCCATAACTCTTGTCATGCACGCTCGTCTGTTCTTAAGGCTCCTGACATCACCTTCTGCTAGTACACGATCAATTTGATCATGAAAGGTGTGTCGTGGCCTTCCACGACTTCTGCATCCATCCACTTTTGCATTGTATATCTGTTTAGTTATTCTTTCATCATGCATTCTTTCCACATGCCCGAACCACCGGAGCATTCCTTTCCTTACCTTCACCCCGACACTCTCTTTTAGTAATTGTTCTGGTTATATATAGAACTCACCTTCAAGGGTACTGTTCGTGGGGTTTCTATACAATTATTTTTCTTTGTGGAGCTCGATCCAGAGTTATCTGCCAAAAAACGTATAAATTAGTACATTTAGTTACGTAGCGGTTGTCAACATGTAATATATAGTTTGAACAGTTGAACAGCAGTTTGAAAGAAAGAAAGATAATTCCTGCGGCCGGGCGGCCTGTCATAAGAGGCGACTTAACAACCCACAGCCAGGTGGTAGGGCATTTGCCTGATTGGATGGCGACCACCCCTGGTGTAAAGTATGTCGCCATAACAACCTTCGAGTTGTGTTCCGGCATTAGTGACCAGGTCCCAGTTTCCCTTAAGAGAGCAGCAGCGCAATCGTAGCACCTTTGGTGTTGCAAATGTTCATAGGCGATGGTAACCGCTTTCCATCAAGTGGGCCGTCTGCCTGTCTGCTGAACTCCTGCAATAAAAAAAAATCTATCTAGGCAATGTGGCCAGTCTTTTGGACAACTTTCCAACTGACAGCGATGTAGTCAATGTGATCGGTGTGGTGAATGTAGTCGATGTGGTGAATTTGGTCATTTTGGCGTATATATGTAGTTTTAATACCGAAAATTGGCATAGATACTTTTCATCCGGGAGATGGGATAGTTTGCGATATAAAATGAAGTGAATCTTCCGGGGCAAATAGTAATAACATAAAATTTTAATACAATGTAACCTGTGTTGTAACCTCTTTAAAAAAGAGGCCACCAGAGGTATAAACTCTAGTAATATCTTTATATATATAATTATTCTGTATGTGTGTTGACAGTGAACTCCTCCAACGGTTGGACCGATTTAAATGAATTTTTTTGTGTGTGTTCAAGTGGATTCGAGGATGGTTTAGATTCAGAATTGGACCCCGTAGGTGGCGCTGCAATCGGGTTCTAAATTTTATTTCTTCAGGGCAGAACAACGTCTAACGGGACAGCTAGTTATAATATATAATAGGGATAATATATATATTATTATTTTTTTTGGAAACCTACAGCTAAATACATTTGATTAGATAACTATAATTAATACAAGAAAGCCAATGACAGGTTTTCACGGTTAAGCTATTGTTTAAAAGTAACATGCAAACGTAGAAAAGGCACCGAGATGACTAGTCACTGTTGACAAATTTAAGGCTTAGACAACGCTTGGCTCCCGAAATACTGATTGCAAATGGGTCGATGTCATCGTATTTACTTACATTATTTAAATAATTGCTTGCTCGCACTAGAAATAAGTTTTGTCTGTAATTAGTAAAACTTAAACTATATAATATTATAATAGGGTATAGGGTGAAATCTCTAGTCAGGAATAAAAATAAAATGTCCTTTTGCCAGATTGTGAGTAGGATGTGAGATTTATGGTGTGACAGAGTAACCTTTGAACCTTTGTACAAAAGCAACCTTTGAACCCTTACAACGCAGTAACTCTCATTTTAAGGGCTGCAAAAAGTACATAATAATATGTATACCTGGTTTCATTAATAAGGATTAATAATCCAGTCATCGAAAAAACAAATTACATAGTTTGTAGAAACTGGGATCCTTATATATTTTATGTATTGTAAATAGAAGTAACAAGAGAATAGCGATAGGTAACCAAGTAATCGACAACATAATTGTTGCGGAACAAATACTTTTTGTTTCTAAATATTGTAATACTGGCAGCTCGGCTTTTGACGTTTTTAAAATGAAAGACAATCGAGTTGGTTGTGATTCGAACGTAAAGAAAAAATGGTGTTTCATTTTGTTTAGTCCCATTTTTATTTAAATATACATATGATTTTGTCTCGTTCGGCTCCAACAAAATAATATTTATCCGCAGTGCCATAAATAGGGCGGTGCCACCGGTGCCCAGGCACAGGGCGTAGACTCTGGGCGTAGACTCAGACCCAGGCAGGACTATTATTTTTTCGGTTTGCGCCTGATAAGTTCCCGCTGCGCCCCTAGTGCTCGAACCGACACATACGTACCTATATGCCAGTATCATCAAAAACTTCTGTTAAATTAGACAACCTCACGCTCATTGTTTTGGCAGCGCACGAGCGTATTTGTTTGTGTTCTAGTTCTTTTAAAAAAAAATGATTTTTCTTCCAAAATATTAGATAATTAGTCCACCAACACCAAGGTCCTTGTGCGTTATTTTATCACCCTGAATGAAATAACGTAGGTCTATATATGGGTGTCGGTAAAATTAAACAAATCATATATTATAAACTGTATTGTGTATATTAGAAGTAACTATTTACATGAGTCTTAATACTTAATTACTTAAACTAATAATTTGGACGACAACGTCACGTTGTTTTGTCTCGCAAATAATAGGCTTCCCTGGCGCGTGCCGTGGGAGCGATTGCGCGCGGCCTTACGGCGTAATGGTATACTTAAGACTGCCTGTCCTCCAGTACTCGGCTACGGGCGGTGTTCTGCGGTGCGTCGGAGTTCAATATCGCGGAAACGAACGAACATTCCCGAGCGCACGTCGGCTGTATTTGCCTCGCCACATATACAAAGCATCGCTGTAGCCAGCAGCAATTATAGAAGCTTGAATAGGACGCATAAAAGGGTATTTACGACACTGTTTATCCGGCCTCCATCTTTGTTCAAGTTATATTACTTATCTATAACTTACTAATAGCATCAGAACCTGCTGTAGCATAGCAGCATGTAGTCTTTAGAAGTTGTCTTATAGTTCCTCGTGAGTCCAGACTGTAGGAGCCATAGACCAGCGGATTCATGCACGAATTGGACACTGCCATTGCGAAGAGCAGGTCCTGGAGCTGGTGGGAGACCTTAGCAGTTGATTTGCGGTCCACCATGTACCTAAAGAAATAATTTAAAGATAAAAACATCCATCTTTATTCTATCCCTTGCTTCATTTACTCCTTAAGCGCCAGACATAAATTACGACTCATGTTAAGGCCCCCCCGTCGACGAAGTGTGTCATTGTGTGACAAGGGTTGGCAGGGGTACTAAATTTCGTGACGTCACATTTCAAAATCTAATAATAATGGGCCGCTTGCATAAAGATCGCCTTTAAATAAAATTTAGTTAATCATATTAAACTGCCTAAATACGTTTTACACAAAACGTATTTAAGATAAATGCCTTGCATAGGGTGGTCTCCCGTGTTATTTAGCAAAGTGTATTTATGCCGTCGGTAAAACAGCAACAAGTGTTGCGTATCACGGTGCGATCCACTTTTTGGAACAAGCACGAAATTTAACTTTAATGCTAGTTATTTTTTGCGTAAAAAAGAATTTTAGTTGCCCAATGTCAACTTGTCGAAGAAAACAGAATTCTCAGAAATTCTCAGAAAACAAAAAGAATTCTCCAAATCGGTCAGGCCATTTTTGGATTAAAGTGATTTACGTGTAATCTGGATGTCGTGTTAATGTTTACTTCTCCTATAGTAGCTTGCTTACAAATATGAATTTTAGCGAAACTACTATTATATTTACGTCAGGCGCTCTGATATCTTATACTTAATATATAAAGCTGAAGAGTTTGTTTGTTTGAACGCGCTAATCTCAGGAACTACTGGTCTGATTTGAAAAATTCTTTCAGTGTTAGATAGCCCATTTATCGACGAAGGCTATAGGTTATACATCATTACGCTAAGACCAATAGGAGCGGAGCACCAATGAATAATGCTTTTAAATCGAGGAGTTCTTTTCACTTACTTTTTTTTAACTATTCCACGCGGACGATGTCGCGGGCAGAAGCTAGTTTATAATACACATCAAACGTGTCTGGGGATCAAATACGTTTTAGAGTAACGCCGAAATTGAGGATTATTATTTTAATGTTTTGGATCGATATTGATTCGTTTTAGTGATTTTTTCTATTTGAATAAACATTTTTTTTAATAGAAAATAATCTGTCAATCAGGATTCCTATAAAAGTGTGCAGATTCTGCATCGGAACTGAAGAAAATTGCATCGATATGGAGCGACGACATCGTTTGACACGAGAGGAGATGATGTGAGCCGCTGGAATGTTGCAAGCGGATTCCAGGCAACGTAGATACTGTGTCTGTCACTCTTGGCACTACACAGAGCGTAATAAACCGCCTCTGGACACGCTATCGTATCACGAGCAGCGTGGCCGAAAGACAGGGAGGACGACCTCGCATCATCGCATCGGTACATCCAAAATACTGCTCGACGGAATCTGCAGCTCTTTAAGCTTGCTTAACCATCCGAAATTGTTTACGCGAAGTGGGTCTGCGTTCCCGAAGGCCGCTGCGAGTTCCATCTATAGCACCCCGCAATTGTAGAGCCCGTTTACAATAGGCTTGCGAACACAATATTTGGGACGAAGAAGAATGACGTTGTGTTTGCTTTCCCGATGAATCTCGTTTCGGTATGAGCCCGGATAAAAAAGAACTAGAATAAACGACGGAGAACACCGATGCATTTTTTTTTAGATTTTTTGTTTGTTTGTTCGGGATCAGGATCAACAACGAATTGTTAGACTTAAAATCTGCGCTACTTTTTATCCTGGGTATCTCGCGGAATTTTTTCTCGGAATTATTTAAAATGGCCAGATAAAAAAAATCTAATTCCAATGCGATTTTTTCACTGATTGATAGCAAATTTTACGTAATTAAAATGTTTGATATTTTTATCCCAGGAATCCCGCGGGAATTTCAAGTCAAGCGTGGACCAAGTCGCGGGGCATATCCTCGTATTATATAAAATTATGACAGTTATGTATCTTTCTGCAGAGTTTCTTGAGCGGTTGTAAATTAGATTGGGCTCTCATAGAGTATATACAATAAACAACAAGTTGGGGGTAAGCTAAATAATAATTTTAACTTCTTCGTTATTTGTCTTCCATGATCACATGGCTACTGAAAAGTGGCCGAAACGTCGAAATAAAAATCGCTTACCACATAGCCATAATAGCGTAGGGTAGCCAGCACAGCGCGAATACAGAGACTATCGTGACGGTCATGCGAAGAGTACGCTTCCTCGCGCGCTCCAACACGCGTCTGTCTGAGCGGCGCAGGCGCACGTGCCCGTTGCGTTGGATGCATCTCTCTACGTAGTTATCAAAAAACAATTTCTCAGCACATTTCTTAAACTTTATCTTTACTAAACTTGTGAAGTTTTATCTACTAATTCCTGCGGCCAGGCGGCCTGTCGTATAAGAAGCGATAAAACAACTCATAGCCAAGTGGAAGGACTCTGGTCTAGAGCATGCCGCCATAAGAACCTTGAGTTGTGTACCGACATTAGTGGCCAGGTTCCAGTCCTATCTAAGACTTCGGCAGCGCATTGATAGCACCTTTAGTGTTACAAATGTTCCTAAGCGACGGTAACCCCTTTCCATCACAGTTGGGCCGTCCGCCTGTCTGCTGAATTCCAGCAATAAAAAAATTAAAAACATCTCGTTGTTTCTGAAGTAGAGAGAGAGAACTCTTTGCATAGAGTCTCTGAATGGGGGAGACAAAACCTTGTCCATTTTAACAGCAAAAATATATAGGTTTACTTATGCTCTACCAAAAAAGCCCTATTCGTGCGTACGTACGCTTCAATTTCAAGAATCGCCTTTTACCATCTCTTAGAGTATTGGAATCCTCGGTGTCAATATTGCAAACCACGTGAATGCAGTTCAGAGGTCACCATGAAGGCCAGACAAAGAAGCTGGGAGTGCTAAACCGGTTCAAACAGTACAACACCGCGGTAACGCCTCGTGGTTTAGAAAAGCCAGATAAAGCCGCATATGAAGTACTGCTCACACCCGTAAGCTAGAGCAACCGTCTACGGGCTTAATCCTCTAGTCTGCATTCAACGTGGAGCCATTTGCGTTGTTGACGATCCCGTACTCACAAATGGCCTTTTTTTCTCAACGCTAGGGGAAAACATTTGTGCATACGCTCGGGCCCCGGAGAGGTCACCGAAAGGTATATGGGACTCCCGACGGCCGACGCGACATACAAGCTTCTGATGATAGAAGGAGTTGCAAGCACCGACCGCCAGACTACCCATTAAACCTTCCAGCGTCCCTCCGCATCATGATGAGGCAGCATGGCACCGTAACCATGAGTATGACTGCCTTGACGCCTCGATACAAGCCGACAAGACGGGGTGTCCCAGAGATCAGGACACAGGATATAAAATTATTAGAGTTAGGCATGTTTGCTGAAAAGTTTCTTGCACCGGTTCTCTTCAAGCCACAACATGTTGCGAAGCGGTGGTAAATTAGCTTAAGCTCCCATAGAGTAAATAATAACCATAAATAAAATTGAAACTAAATAATTAAAATGAACAAGTTGGCGGTAGGCTACTGACAAGTGGCCGAAATGTCATAATAATAAAAATCAAATAAATTACCGCGCTTAAAACCGTTAAAACGTAGTTTTATTATCCTTTGTTTTATTCTCTTTCGCACATTAATTGAATGCTGTTTCTATTACGGCAATGTTGCAGCGTTTAATTTGAAATCAATTACAGTTCTGAAAACTACTTCAGTATAAATTAATTAATATGAAATAAAGAGTTTTAAAGAAAGGAAATTTAATTAATTTGAATTAATTCTTCTAAAAATGTTGATATTAAAATATATAACTTATTTTTCCTTAGATGACAATTTTTATACTTCACAGACCACGTTTTTGCATTCATTCACAATATTTAATTATGTTTAAATGTCTAGTCAACTTAAGAAACGCCTAAAGTTACTTATTAAAGTGGAGAATTATTAAATCCTATATACAATATTTAACTAAAAGTATATATTGGTATTAAAAGTATATTTCGGCGCAAATACAACAATTAACGTATTACTTTTTTTTATTTTTTTATTGCAGGAGTTCAGCAGACAGACAGACGGCCCACTTGATGGATAGCGGTTACCATCGCCTATTGACATTTACAACACCAAAGGTGCTACAAATGCGCTGCTGCTCTCTTAAGGGAGACTGGAACCTGGTCACTAATGCCGGAACACAACTTAAGGTTGTTCTGGCGACATACTTTAGACCAGGGGTGGTAGCCATCCAGTCGGGCAAATGCCCTACCACCTGGCTGTGGGTTGTTTAGTCGCCTCTTACGACAGGCCGCCCGGCCGCAGGAATTGTATTCTTTCTCCGTTCCTGCACGGATAAAAACAATAATAATTTATTTAATTACTATGAGTTTATTGTAATGTGAAATTAACGTAAAACAACAAGATTTTATTGTAATTTCAATATTTAACCTAAAAATTTGTGATCAAGTACAAGTGCGACGACCGCGTAACGTCCTGACGGACAGGATCGACGTTATTGCAAAACGGCTGGCCCGGATCAGCCTGCCCGCGGTTAGGACGTCAGACTGGCAGGCACCAACAGACAGACATAGACGGCGGCGTCTCAGACGCCGCCAATCACGATCTCTCCACGTCCCCGCGAGGGACGCCAGGAGACATAGCCCCCCATAGGATAGACTAGGCGTGTTGCTGGGAAGTTTCTTTCGCCGTTTCTTCTCTCCCAGCCATAACACGTTGCGAAACGGCAGTAAGATAGCGTAGGCCGCCTCGAACCGCCGATCCCGGTCCGCCGGGATCCTTCCCCTCGGGCTTTATATTATCCGTCGCCCGTTCTCAATTAGTGCATTGTGTCGCCCTATGGTGGGCATCATTAGATTCATCCTCCCCCCTTCATGGCAACAGTCCAGCCGAGGTAAAACTCCTTAGGGAGCTCCCTCAAGCAAGTTGCCCCCGGGCTCGAGCGCCTTCGCTTCGCGGAGACGCTCGCCCCGAAAACCCCGGTAAAGTTGTAAGGTCTTCGGACCAACAACATGAAGTCAAGTCCAATTAAAAAAAAACTCGGTCATTATTGCTCGAGCCACCGAACGAGATGGACCTCTGTGGGTAGTCCTAACGCTCTTGGAATATACGATACCGAGTACTCATGAAATTCTATTTCGAGGACTCAAATATGGGTCGTCACCAAGAAGCCAACAATCGTGACGTTAGCGTTGCCCGCCTCACACTTTTTAAAGACACCACGGAGGTTCCTCCTCCGTCATATATATTCGTAAGGAAAATCAAGATACAAAACTGTTGCCTTACACTCAATTTTAATTTCAGTTTCTTGTTTTTGGACTTTGGGCCCATGGGGGCCAAGTGTCCACAAATTATTTAAAATAATTAAAAAACGCCTAATGGACAAAACAGGAGACCGGAAGGCTGGAGCTTACATCGCTCAAAGGATTAGCTTTGTATCCAGCGAGGTAATGCTGCCAGCCTTCTAGGTACAATGCCCAGCGACAGTGGTCTGGTGGGGCTGGACGGGCTTTAATATAGGTTTTATTTTAATATTAGTTTTTTTTTTTACTATTGTATATATATTTTTAAGTTAGGTTTATTTATAGGATATTTTAGATTTTTAATTAATATTAATTTGTATAGGCTATAATTAAATAAACATAATGTTAAAATTAAAAGGTTATATCATCCAGGTAATAAAAAAATGTTTCTTGATTTCCTTAAATGTTATTACAACAATATTTAGAAATTAATTTTTATTTTATTTAATAAACATAGAATTATTTTGAATTAACCTTCACATTAATTCTATATTTATTTTGAAGGAAAAAAGCAATTTTCCTAATTGAGGAAATCCTTCTCCTATATCACGGAGAAAAATTTCCTAATTATTATTTTTTTACACGTTTATAGGGTTCTGGAGTCATATTGATATAAACTGAATGTTTATGTAATATTCATGTCTGGCTGTCCGTCTGTCTTTTTTTTCATTGCCTGAAGTAGGCAAATAGGCAGACGGCCCACCTGATGGAAAGTGGTTACCATCGCTTATAGACGTTTGCAACACCAGGGGTGTCGCCAACACGTTGCTGACCTGTAAAAAATTTTATAATGCCCTTTTTAAAAAACCCCGCAAGGGTATACCGCATTATATTATACCGCAAGGGGAAAACCGTGGTGGGAAGATCGCTCCAGATCATCGTTCTACGCAGAATAAATGTTCTAGACTCCTAGAGAACCGTTGGGTAGTTGAGCGTGGGAGCTCTAGGAAATGGGGGTGAACATCCCGTCGTTGCCGACCTGTCTTTGTATGTCACAGTATTTTTTTGGAAACTGGGTCTTTATAATTTTTTTTACAGAAACCTGTAGCTTTATTAGCACTATAAGGTAAATTTGAAATAACAATAAAAACTAGGGGTGGCCTACATATATGTAACTAAGGGTTGAATTTTTTTTCAGTGTATATAATAATATAATGATGGTTAGATTTTGAAAAACGTAATTATGTTAACGGTTTTTTTTTATGAAGTCAAATTGTGGCGAGTTATTAGCCCCGAAAGTCGTAAAGCACTAACCGAATGTCATTATAATACCAGGGTGAATCAAAAAGTTCTTAAAAGTGCAAATATATAAAACATATTACACAATATTTATGCCACTTGTCACTTGTTTTTGTCAGTTCGCACGTAATAATCTGTTTTTTGTTTTCTGAAACGCAAAATCTATATATATATATATATATATATATATATATATATATATATATATATATATATATATATATGTATATAAAAGAAAGTCGTGTTAGTTTTTTTTTTTTAATTCGGCAGACAATACACACATTGTATATCCCCAAATTAAGCAAGTTACGCTTGTGTTATGGGTAATATACAACGGACTACTCTAGGGCCGAACCCAGACACCCAGACCATAGTATAACGGAGAAAATACGTTTCCGAAATTTACTATACCAGGAATCGAACCCGGAGCTTCTGCGTTGCAGTGAGATAGGCCGGCAAAGGCTTAGCCCGGTCAACCACAGAGGCCGTCAAAATAGTTACACTATTTATAACTCAAGAACGGCAGTACCTACCGATTTGACTGATAATTGGTGGAGAGGTAACTTAGAACCAGGAAACGGACATAGGATACTTTTTATCTCGTTGGAACCGGTAGGTGGCGCTGAGATTGGGTTCTAAATCCTCCTAATCACCTGGACCGGTTTTGATGATTTTGTTTTTGTGTGTTTTGAGTGGGTCCCCGGATGGTTTAAATCCACAATTGGAACCGGTAGGTGGTGCTGAGATCGGGTCCTAGATATTTATTTTTTCAAAGCAGGACAACGTCTGCCGGGGCCGCTAGTTGTGGATACAAGTGAGTTAAGTGCTGTGGTAAAATATCTCAGCTTGAAAAAAATGTCTACAAAAGAAATTTTGCGGACATTCAGCAGACATTAGGGGACGATGCTGTACCCTATTTTACGGTTGGGTACTGGGTGGCTTCATTTAAAATAGGTAGATCAAGCCGTAAAGACGACCCGCGTTCAGTGCGGTCTTCAACCTCCGTTATGGAAGAAAATGTCAAAAGGTTCAGAATCTGGTTTTGGACGACAGAAGAATAACTATAAAAGATATAGCTAAGCTTCTAAAGATATCTTTTGGTAGCGTTTGATACATTTTAATTGATTCACTAGGGTTCAAAAAAGTGTCGGCAAGATGGGTGCTACAAATGTTAACCGACGAAAACAAAAATCGTGATTCTATCGTTTTTGCCATCGCCTTGTCACCATGGATGAAACAGAAGTCCACCATATCGATCCTGAAACTAAGAGACTAAGCATGTCTTGGAAACGACCTCCTCCTCCTCCTCTCCTGCCGCTGGCAAAGTTATGGCCTCAGTGTTTTGGGATAGTGAAGGAATCCTTTTTATTAATTACATGCCAAAAGGCCAGACGATTACTGAACCCTATTATGCAAATTTAATTCCGAAAGTGCGTGACGCGATTAAAGAAAAACGTCGTGGAAAATTATCGTTGGACGTGTTGTTTCTTCACGACAACGCTCCCGCTCATCGATCGAAAGTTGCGCTCAACGCCATCAGCGCTGCTGGCTTCAATCTCCTTGACCACCCACCATATTCTCTTAGTCTTAGCCTTAAGTGATTTTCGCTTATTCCCAAAATTAAAAGAAGAAATTTGTGGAACTAAATTTCACCACAATGACACCTTAATGCTGCTGTAGAGGAGCTTTTCGAGACGCAAAAAAATTTTTTTCGCAAGGAATAAGGAATTTAAAAAGAAAAAAACAACACACATGGCACTAGATAGGACAATATATATAAGTATAGATATAAGGCCCACACAGCAAATGCACTTCCTCACAACACCAGCATGTAACAGATATACTCTACATTAGTGTAAGTTTAGTATTAAAAGTAGAAAAAATTAATATAAGAAGTTATTCGTAAGATACATACACCTCAACAGAAAAATCAATAAATTAATGTCACACACAAGAACCAAAATAACTAATAAGCGTGTTAAATTCAAAAAATTAAATCGAGAAATTAAGTTGTAAAAAAGGGTACGGAACTCGAGTCCGTAGAGTTGTTCATAATATAAAAAAAGGAAGTTACAAACGCGTTATTCTAAATTCATTGCGTTGGAGGGAAATTATGTAGAAAAATAAAATATTTCGTTTAAATTGTTGCATTTTTTCATTCCAAGAACTTTTTGATTCACCCTAATTTCATTAAAAAATTCACATTTAAACTAGTTTATTTATTTAACTTTTATTGTTATTAGATGTTTCTCTTGGTTCTAGTTTTTATTAAAAAAAATATTAAATCAAAAGATTGAAACAATGACTTATTATTAAAAAAATATTTTCACAAGCCTTTTTATTCAACTTGCAATGTTTGTTAGTTATTGTGCTCATTTCCCTATAGATCCTAAGATTTAGAAACTCTGCAACGGTGACTCACCATCCAACTCCTTACTGCTGCGGTGTATCTCACAGAAGATGCATACGTAACATACGGTGATTACCACTAGAGGCAAGAAGTACATGGCGCACAAGCAGAACACGTTGTATACCACCTCTTGACGCTTCGAGCTGAAGGCGTCAAAAGAGACGCACTGCTCAAAAGCCACCTGCGGGTGGCGCTGCACTCTGAATACAAGGCTCTGTTGAATAAGAACATTTAATAATTACAGAATCACAATATAAATAACAACTGATTAGTTTTTTTTATGCGTGAGTTCGGCAGACAGGCAGGTACAGCGCACTTTATAGAAAGCGGTTACTATCGCCAATGGACATTAGTAGCACCAAAAGTGCTACCAATATGCTGCTGCTCTCTGAAAAGAGACTGGAACACAACTCAAGGTTGTGATGGCGGCATACTCTAGACCAGGGGTGGTAGCCATCCAGTCGAGCAAATACCCTACCACCTGGCTGTGGGTTGTTTTGTCGCCTCTTACAACAGGCCGCCCGGCCGCAGGAAACTGTATTCTTTCACCGTTCTTGCACAGATAAAACGTATGGTAATCCGTGCAGAACCGAAGAGAAAGAGACAGAATACTACTTAATTTCTGCGTCTAGGGGTCCCAATTCTGCTATTTCAATATTTTGGCATAGCGAAGATATTCAAAATACGATTCATACATACATAATAACTCTGCTCACCCCTACAACGTGTACATTACATCAATGAAGGAGGTGAACCAAGCATTGCAGTGCGCAACCTGTAATGATACTGTAGCCGCAGACGTCCGATTACCACGCCGGCCATTCGCAAATGATCGGCAAACACGCGTTCCTAGTCGGCCCCCGCGTTTCCCTACGCGCACACCTCGCCTCACCTCACCTCAGCACATGCAATCACTCGAGTGCGCTTATTATTATTATTAAATATTATATTTCGTTTAGCAGCTAAATGTGTGCTGTATTATAAAACATTAATCCTTCTTGCACTGCAATTCAAACACACAACAGTATTTCTTTTCTACCTGAAGACTTCTAAAATATTTTCACAAGCTTTGACATTATGGAATCAACTAAATGCTCAAAATCGAATAAATGTTGCGCTACAGGCGAGTGCTCATCAGTCAGTGAGGCAGTATTGTTACGGAATGCTCAAAATCGAATCATAAATGTTATATTACAGGCGAATGCTCGCCATGAGGGACCTTAAGTTAAGTTTTTAAAAGTATCTAGTTGATTTGAATATCCTCTTCGCTGAGAGCCGTAAAAAGGCCGTGTTAGCTCAGTTTCTAAGTGCGCGAATCTCATTTCATAAAATATAACAAGATATGAATTATAACAAATAAAGAACCAGAGAACGTGTGATCTTCCATTTACAGAAATATTTCCACAGGATATTCAACCACTTCTTTGTTTCTAAAAATTCTTTGTACTTATATAACAAAGATTATTTATTTTCAACCATTTTGAACGCAAATTACTTCAAAGTGAAAGCTTCGTGGCTCTTTGAACGAACATTCTGTATCACATAATGGGGATTGCTCACTTTTTTCAATCTAGTTTTTTGAAAAACCATTTCGAGTAATATTCCTAATCATTTCTGTCTAGTTACAAATTCCAGAAAACGTACGATTCCCTTGTATTTTGTAAGAAATGAGTTTGACCTTTTTTTACCTTACTAAATTCTGTGACGTCATTAACATCTGGTAAAATACATATGAATACCGTAGCCTTTCAGTTTTAAAACACAAAAAGACTGACATTTTCCTTTTTATGTCATACAACATCAATATAAACAAAAAAAATATTTAACGTGTTCTAGAATAAGCAACCAAATCGAATCAATCCCTAACTCCGCATGTAGGTAACTACATACGGCCTTACTTATAATAATCTCGTTAAGAAACGATTAGCCATCTCTTAAGTAAGAGAATCAGAATCAGACCCTAATCAATGAATATCTCTTTTTTTCACTTATAAACGTGTATTACCTGTTGTTTACCTAAGAGGAGCACAGATAAATGAAATTTGAATGATTAACGTAGGTTGTACCCAAAATATTCGACTAAAGAGGAGTTTATGGATAAGATTTTCACTATTCAGTTGCTGAGCAGTTAGTTCCTTTAAATTTAAGAAACGGTTATAAGTAAGGCGCCTAATCATCTCCAATTTATTGTAATGAAATGAATCCTTAAATTTTTATGAAAACAGTATTTAATAAAATCTACATCTTTATAAAGGAGAGTTTTTTTTTAATACTACTTTATTTTATTCACAATAAAATAATAACGCATATGAAAAACGACCACGCCTATGTAATATAGACCCCCCCCCCCCCCCCCCCCCGAAGTAGAGTCGAGAAGACGAGTACCCGCTATCGCCCGAAAAACCCTCAGATTTGCCAATTGAATTGGCTACAATCTAATTCATATCGTTGCCACGCCGGTGACTTGTATGAAAATTGATTCGTAAGGAGTAAACTCCAACAATCTAATTGAATATTCTCTCACTGTCCTCTATTCTGACATACATGGTAAATGTGACATCGTACGTTAACAAGAAACGGGAACAAAAAAATGTTCGTAAAATAAAAACTACTGGGCCAAACTATGTTAAATTTTTAGGAGACTAAATGGTAGCTATTCCGCGTTGATCAAAAAAAAGAATCACGTAAATCGGATTATAACTCTCAGAGTAATCGGTGTACATATGGAACGGAATGGAAATTTTTTCATAAAAAATGTTCATAAAATAAAAACTACTGGGCCAAACTATGTTAAATTTTTAGGAGACTAAATGGTAGCTATTCCGCGTTGATAAAAAAAAAGAATCACGTAAACCGGATTATAACTATCAGAGTAATCGGTGTACATATGGAACGGAATGGAAATTTTTTCATAAAAAATGTTCATAAAATAAAAACTACTGGGCTAAACTATGTTAAATTTTTAGGGGACTAAATGGCAGCTATTCCGCGTCGAAAAAAAAAAGAATCACGTAAATCGGATCATAAATCTCGGAGTAATCGGTGAACATACATAAAAAAAAAAAAAGATCCCGACGAATTGAGAACCTCCTCATTTTTTTGAAGTCGCTTAAAAACAGACATGAAATCAAAGCAACCACACAAAAGTGACTTATGCAACTTGATTACCAAAAAACTGAAAACTTATTGTATAATATCATACAAATTAACCTTATTATATATATCAGAATAAAGTGATTCATCATTTGCACACACACACACACACTCACACAAACAAACAAACAAGTTAACATCTATTTTTTAAAATTAATTCTAGAGATATAAATTATTAAATCAGTTAGTTACACACGTAGGTACTTGGTGACTGCGATACAGGCTAGTCCTAGTGCGGAATCTATGTAAGCATTATTTCTGTAAAATCTTTTGACAATAAATTTATTTCATTTAAATTTTTTTAATATATCCTCTATCACACTTCAGATAGCCATATCATCTTTCATACAATCCATCCATCTCGTTTTTGGTGTACTATTGTATATGTACTATATTGCAGGAGTTCAGCAGACAGGCAGACGGCCCACTTAATGGAAAGCGGTTACCATCGCCTAAAGACAATTGCAATACTAAAGGTGCTACAAATGCGCTGCTGCTCTCTTAAGGGAGACTGGACCTGGTCACTAATGCCGGAACACAACTCAAGGTTGTTATGGCGGCATACTCTAGACCAGGGTTAATAGCTATCCAGTCGGGCAAATACCCTACCATCTGGCTGTGGGTTGTTTTGTCGCCTCTTACGACAGGCCGCCCGGCTGCAGGAAATTGTATTCTTTTTCCGTTCCTGCACGTTGACATTTGTAGCCATCAATCGTGTAGTTTAACATTCTTTTTGTCACGTGACTTTCATCGTTACTTAATACATGGCCATACCACCTTAATCTTCTGTCTCTCAATTTTTCAGTCACGGGTGCAACTTTCAAAGATCCCCTTATGTACTCATTTCTCACCTTATCCATTCTTGTAACACCACACATTCATCTCAACATTCTCAATATTGTTAGATTACCCAACATTCACAATATTTAATTTACTTGCAACACTGATTCTGCACAAGCAACACCAAAAACCCCATCCGTTGTTGCATCCCTTTTGTCTCCCACCCCTTCCTTCCGCCTCCAACCGTTGAGAGCAATACACGCAATTTACAGTTCGCTCCGTGCCTTTTTTGTTTATAATCAGCCCTTAATTTAAGTGAAATTAAATTAAAATACAGTCAACTCTAACAAATATTTCACAGTGAAAGAAATAATAAACAACTGTTGCGGACTATATAGGTATATTAATTTCAAGTTTACAATTGCCCATCGGAAGTCTGGAGGACGCCAGCCACCACGTTGGATTTCAATGCACTGCAAAATAGGATCACGACAAAGTTACTACTGATAATAACTTAAGTTTTGCCACGAGGCGTTGATACAACTTCGATGAGCTCATTCCAACTTATCGCGTTGGCAATATACAGGAATATTGACACAAAGTTTGTAATTTGCCAGGTGGTAGGGCATTTGCCCGACTGGATGGCTACCACCCCTGGTCTAAAGTATGTCGCCATAAATAGCAAAAACGTATATTCGAATTTTTTCAATATTTTACAGACAATGTCACAATTCAAAAAAGAAACAAAAAAGTATAATTTTTAAGGAGTTTCTCCGTCGCCAACACTCCCCACCCCAGTGCTGGAACAGCACTCACTCCTCAGGTCAATCCGCGCCACACGCGCTGCTGATCGCCACAATATTCCATTTTGACATCGACAACTCTTGTGCGACCATTTTTCTCAGCTACTGCTGTCACAACAAGACCCTTTGGCCAAACATTTCTAGGGGTGCTAGCTATATATCTATTATTCAAACAAACAATAATTTAATCTCCTACTTCTAATTACCTCTGTACCTCATGACACATATCAGATTTCTACATGAAGAGTTTTCCAAGCACCAGTTTAGCACAGTAGTATTTTCGATACGCTCTTTCCATTTAGTAAATAAATATAACATAATATACTTCAATTTCCATGATAATTGTTGACCGTTCTTGAAGGTGACAGCTTGTTGGTGGACGTATGTAACGTCCTTTACAAGTTTAATGGCAATTTCTTCATTATCAAAACTATCTATATAATCGTCCATGTATTGCTGTTTCCATATAGCATTGACTGCATCCGGAAACATCGATGCAAATCTCGTAGCATTTTTATTCTTTACAAATTGAGCTATAAATGGCGAACAGTTCGCTCCGAATATTAGTGAACTCATAGTAAAAACTTTTACTGGTTTATCTGCAGCTTCTTTCCATAAAAATCGAAATGCATCTCTGTCTTCCTTGTGTATTTTAACTCTCAAAAACATGTCTTTAATGTCACCCGTGACGGCTACTTTTCTTTCTCTAAATCTTAACATTATGCCATATAAAGAAATAAGTAGGTCGGGACCTTGTATTAAAAAGTCATTTAAACTCATTTCTTTACATTTTGCCGCCGCATCAAATACTAAGCGCAATTTTTGTTTATTAGGGTTGTCTACACCAAAATGTGGGAGATACCAAACATGCTTAGGGTTGGGTATGCTATCAAGTTCTGAAGCGTAGTCATTCAGCAGAAGATGATCGACTCTTTCTTTATACCGGGTGGCAAAACCTACATTATTTTTCATCTTCTTTTCTATGCCTTTCAGTCTTATCAATGCATTATCATAAGAATCTGGCATCTTAATATTAGTGTTCTTCCATGGCAATCCTACAAACCATCTTCTATCTATCAGCTTAGCAGTGCTCTCTAGTTGTTCAATAGCTTGCCTTTCTTCTCTATTCTGTCTGGGCTTAGAAGAAATACCCAATGCATCAATTGCGAAGGAATGTCGCATCTCTTCCTGCATCTCTTGTAGAATGCGATCTGATTCATAGCTGGATGGATGACTTTCTTCTGACAATATGAGAGCAGATTGTAACGCAGACTTTCCCTTTTTAAATGGCATCCGAGTACAACCATGAACACACCATCCCAACAATGTACGAGTTAAATAGGGCTCAGATGGTTTACATTTTATTATCTCCAAAGGCATTAGCAAATTGTAGTTATCTTGTCCTAATAAAATTTCGGGTTTACAATCTCCATCCAAAAGTATATTGTTCAATTCGGATTTCATTATCCCACAAGAATTCAATTTGAGAGTACTGTAGTCTTGTACTGGTAAATTCAAATCCTTTACGCTGTATGCACGTATGTCAAACAACCTTCCTTCTTCATTAGAAATACTAAAATTAACAGTCTCACTTTCGCACGTGACCTCTCCGTTATTCCACGCTCCGCAAACTCGCATCGAATGTTTGTGTCCGCGCAGCCCTAGCTTAGTCGCTACGTTGTCACTTATTAAAGTGACAGTCGAACCGTCATCAAGTAAAGCCCTAGAACGCTCTATGCCGCTAGGTCCATGGATGTAAACGGAGACTGTTTTTAATAAAACCTTATTGTCGTTTGCGGTCACATGTGCGATAATTCCCGTTTGCGTTTCACCTTCGGTCACGTCGGTGATGTTCACTCTGTTTTGCTGCGAGTTTTTATTTTCAGCATAATGGAGCAAACGATGGTGTGATCTTCCACAATCTTCTACCTCACAAACAGGCTCAGAGCAATCAGTTTGCTTGTGTTTGGAAATTAAACATTTAAAACAAATACCGTGTCGCTTTACATAAGCCCATCGGTCTTTGCAAAGAGATTTTTTAAATTTCTTACAGTCTACTAACAAATGTTTCGAGATATGACAGTAACGGCACATCAGTCCTCCGTGTTCTTGATTGTGCTTTAAATTAAACAATACCGCTTGGCCACGATGTCTTACATTTTCACCGTAAATAAGACTTGATAGGTTAATAGCCGTCTTTGTTATCTTTTCAGCTTCTTCAGTAAGAAATTCAGAGAGAATTACAAGTTTCGGTTTCAACATTTTATTGAAAAGAGGATAACTGTAGTCAGTCCATTTAGAAATCAGTACAGTAGGTAATTTGGAAAGAATTAATGACAGGATATTCATACCATTTAAATAATCTTCACAGCCAATAGTGGTTACTGCAGCTACGTAATTTCTCACCTTTATAGAAAATGCAATTATATCCTTTTGATATTCTTGTGAGATCGGTCGTAGTTTATAAATATCTTGTAAAATCCTGTTAATAATAATATCGGGATTACCAAACTGAAGCTCCAAACTTGACATAATTGTTTCAACGGAGGTAGCGCTGATTAGTAGGGCAGTTACAGCATCTTTTGCTGCCCCATGAAGACTCTTCCTCAAACGCCAAAGATTTTCGTCCTCACTGAAGTTGCAGATACGTGAAGATTCTTCAAAAGCCTTTTTAAAATAAAGCCAATCAAGAGGATCACCTGAAAATAAGGGTAATTCTTTAGCTGTACATAGTCGATTGAACATCCGGTTGTTTACTCCGCTACTATTGGCAGCGGAAGTAGCAGCAGCTAGATCCTTGAGTGCGCTCGCCAACGCGTGTACGGTTCCGTCCATGCCATCTTGAGCAGCTGTTGACACGTGCGGTGCAGCAGATACTTGAGGGCCCATAGCTCCATTGGGTTGTAGGTCAGTCTGCATCTTTTGATTCTGGGCGTTGTCTGTCAACCAATTTTCCACTATACAATGTTCTGATTCATGTTCGATAGCACCTTCAGAAAGCAGTGAACAGTTGTCTGCCTCGTCCAATTCTTTAAGGTTTACTGCAAGTTTTAAATCAATGAGTTCCATTTGTATACGAGCTTTTGCTTCTGCAGCTTCCAGCTGCAGCCTTTTCTTTCTTGCAGCAATCGAAGATGAAGTCGACCTTACTGATTTGTTACCTTTGGACTTCACAGTATGTGCCGATGAATGCCCATTAGTTCCAGGAGAACGTGTCCTTAAGTTCCCGGAGTCGTCATTTGTTTCAACGGCTGTCGTCCTTGGTACTTCTTCAGTTCTGACTTCGGTTGTCGCCTCAATCATCCTTTTGTGCGCGCTCCTTGTGAGCACCATACTTTTCGGCGATAGCTGATTCATGAGGGATCCGGCCGAAGACCAAAAATATAGCGGACGAGGCGGAATAAACTTAAAACAGTTTTCGATAGCAAAACGTATATTCGAATTTTTTCAATATTTTACAGACAATGTCACAATTCAAAAAAGAAACAAAAAAGTATAATTTTTAAGGAGTTTCTCCGCCTCGTCTCCTTTTGTCTCGATAATACACTATATAATAGTGTGAACCCTGTGTTCAGTGAAGACTTGTACATATGCTCGATACGCGGCAAAATGAATAAAGAGAAATATATCGAGTTAATCAAGTTATACGAAGGCCACAGGCATTTGTGGGACACGACCTCACCGCATCGTGGCCCGGGCAGCTGTCTCGTTGCTCTATTTTGTGCCTCAGGTGGAGACACGTGGCCATTCCGCAACCGGCGGCACGCCCACGATGAGCTAGCTCGTCACGAGGCTGCGCAAGTGGATACTCATCTTAATATTCGACGGCGTCTGTAGTTGGAACGCACAGGCTCTGGTTTCGATTCTTGACATGGTGAATTTCGTAAATAAACTTTCCTTTATTTACTATGGTCTGGGTGTTCGGGAACGACCCCAAAGTAGTACTTTGTATATTACCCAAAACACAAGCGTAACTCACTTAGCTAGGGAATATACAAAGTGCGGGTGTTTGTCTGCCGATTTAAAAAAAAAAATCGTCATTGACGGTAATAAGTGCATACCTGTGGCAGACTGCAGGCCATAGCACAAATCCAAGCACAACACAGCATCTGCTTACTCCTTCTTCTGGCCGCAGGCAATTTCAAAGGGTAAATTACTGCGAAGAACCTACAAATAAAAACATATATTATATCATATTAGAATTTAACAGGGTTGTAACGGAACGGTGATGTTAGGAGCCTTAAGAACAGACGAGTTTACATGACAAGAGTTATGAATGTCAAAGAGGCAAGTGAGGTGTGTAAGAATAAGCCTAAATGGCACGATGTTGTTCGTGCCTACCCCGCAAGGGAACTGGCGTGAAGTTATGTATGTATGTAACGGAATTTCGCTTCCGCCTCCGTTACTGCGGAAGTTCCGCATGAAATCATTCCTCCGCCTCCGCATCCGTGTAATTTTTACGGAGTCATAACGGAGGTTTATTTACTAATCATACGCCAGCAGCGACGCTCGCGACGACCCAGCCGTCCAGCCGCGCGCGGGATATGAACAAGAATCAACGTGACAGACGCAAAGAACAACGCGTGAACAATTATTTAGTTCGGCTGGCTTAATTTATGAACCCCTTCAAAATCGTCTAGACGGTGACAAAGCGGCAAAACTATTGTTCGTCAAATATAATTTGCCTCTCCTTAATTTTAATTACTAGAAGGATATTTATTTATATGTTAACTAAGTGTACTATGATTCTTTAAATGTACATACGTATTTGATTTAAAATAAATATTTTGTACTATTGATAGTTTTAATAAACCATAAACTACTATTTTTTCTCTTTCACTTCCGCCTCCGTTAACCTCCGCATCCGCATCTGCCTCCGCTAAGAAGGCCTCCGTTACAACCTTAGAATTTAACTACCTTACACCAATCTACTGCTGTATCCCTCCATTTATATTCTGTCTTTACTCAAAATCGCAAAAACCAGTTTTTCAAAATACATGTTATATGTGTCTACCAGGATATGTCCGCGACTTCGTCCACGATTTACTTGAAATTGATATTAACTAATTGATATTAAATTAGTCGTGTACTAGCAGAAGGTGATGTCAGGAGCCTTAATAACAGACGAGCGTGCATGACAAGAGTTATGAATGTGAAAGAAGCAAGTGAGGTGTGTAAGAATAAGCCTAAATGGCGCTCTGTTGTTCGTGCCTACCCCGCAAGGGAACTGGCGTGAAGCTATGTATGTATGTATGTATGTATGATATTAACTAAACATATTATTTACACATATTGTTATTTTTCATATGACGTGGTGGTATCTGTTCCAATTATTGATTTGAAGATTAAACATTTGAATACAGGCTTAGAGTAACAAAGCAAGTCAATATCATAACATTTAGTGTTGTAAGTCTTAGCAATTCGAGTAAATTGTCAGGTGGTAGGGCGTTTGCCCGACTGGATGGCTACCACCCCTGGTCTAAAGTATGTCGCCATAACAACCTTGAGTTGTGTTCCGGCATTAGTGACCAGGTTCCTGTCTCCCTTAAGAGAGCAGCAGCGCATTTATAGCACCTATGGTGTTGCAAATGTCCATAGGCGATGGTAACCGCTTTCTATCAAGTGGGCCGTCTGCCTGTCTACTGATCTCCTGCAATAAAAAAAAAATGTTATTGCTGGCATAATTCGTCGATGAGAAGGTATATGCAGTAGAGGAGTATGACGTGTATGCTGAGTCAGCGTATTAAAACTAATTCTAGATAATATATCTGGACAATCTAACTTCCCTTTTACAATATTGTTACAACCTAGACGCCGACAAACACAAATTCTACGTACAGGTTTGTAGAAGCAGATTTATTACCCGTCGGCATTTGAACTAATAACTAACAACATTAAAACTATTGTAATTCTTTTATGATCGTCTTCTTTTGTTTACTTATTTATTGTCATACGTTTCTAAAAAACAACCTATTGTTCTACTGTAATCATTAGCCAGGTGTTACGGATTTTAAAGTACAAGCTGATTCTGGGAAATTCGGTGCACGTTGCCGAGCAGGCACATTGCATTTGTGCAGTATAAAGCGATGGCCTGATTGAGGCAGGGGGGTGGTCGAGCGAGAACCACGATCAAGGCGAGACGTGTGTACATTCGGTAATCTATTAGTGACGGACTTTGCGCGTTTTATTCAATTACGACCTTCTGCATTACGTTTGGATTTGTTGTGTTCGGTTATATTTGTACCTGCGTTATACGTGTTTGTATAGTTCTAATAAACTCTATAATAATTCTAATGGCATTTTAATTCGAGTTCCGCTAAACTCGTAACAATATCATTTTCGAGCGTTAATAATCCGTGATTACAACAGCTGATCTCGTATGACGTAATATTTTTATGTAATCTATAATTAAGATGTTTTACAAACTTTTTTGCATAATTTCATAATTTCCATTCTGCTTATTTATCATTATTCTACAAACATTTACACAAGAACTGAATACATCAAAGTCATACTATTCTTTTCAGCGAATTCACGTGTACGGATTTTATTACTTTTGGAAGCCGCACATACAATGTCCCTTATCTACCCAAACCCTTATCTAGCTAGGACAGGGGTAAAACACATTCTTAAGTAATATTTTACTAGTCGAAATTTGTTATTATATAAAGATTATCTATATCTGATAGCATTGAATGAGTATAACCTAAATTATCTGCTAAAGAATACAAATCTTATTTTAAATATTAGTAATATATTGCATATAACCATATATTTATTGTGTTTAAATAGTTGCAGTTGCATTTTATTACTATATCTTTTATATGTAAATAACTTTTGTGTATATTTGTATACATAGTATAGTTATATATTTATTATTAAAATGTAAATAATCGTACGATAATTATGTATACCACCATCGCCACTCCTAATCAGCAATATTCTTGCCACGGGTTGTCTGGAAGAGATCGCTTTTTAGCGATAAGACCGCCCTTGGTACACAATTAGAATAATACTAGTTCGTAAGTTTTCTGTAATGGTGTACATTAAAGTGTTATCTATCTTTCTAATCTTAGGTTTACGTTAAACTGTGAGTTTTAGTGTAACTAATCTTATTCTAACAACGTTTTGTTAGTCGGAAAAAATGAGATTGTATCTTACGTAAGAATAGGAAACGGGGAATTTGAGAAATTTTATGTATCTTTACAAAACAACCCACAGCCCGGTGGTAGGGCATTTCCCCGACTGGATGGCTACCACCCCTGGTCTAAAGTATGTCGCCATAACAATCTTGAGTTGTGTTCCGGCATTAGTGGCCAGGTTCCAGTCTCCCTTAAGATAGCAGCAGCGCATTTGTAGCAGCTTTAGTGCTCCATATTTCCATAGGCGATGGTAACCGCTCTCCATCAAGTGGGCCGTCTGCCTGTTTGCTGAACTCCTGCAATAAAAAAATAAATAAAAAAATGGGGATAGGGGAGTCAAAAATCGTCAAAATCATTCTCACGTAATTAATTAATGGCCCCCTTGGCATCTCTTCGGAACCTTAAGTTGTAAAGGGATGCTAAGCATAATTGATTTCAAACTACCCCAGAACAATAATAGCCGGATTAATATGGGTTTATTTTTTGGCGCCACAAGGGGTTGCTGTCCTGTATAATAAACTACAAATCAATCAAGTAACGACGTTGATAGATGAATAGTGTTGCCAGTGGAAAAATATAATATAAATGGGCAGCTTTAATCACTCGTAAACAGACACCTACTTCACAAAATAGAAACGTAACCGTGCAAGCTTTACTTATAAGAGATAACATGATCTTACTTATAAATACTTCTTAAATTTTGAGCGACTGCTTTTAGCATTTTGCCAAAAATCACGTGTTAAAATTAGTTTGTAATGAAACCCAGAAACCATACTTGCATTGAAGCCAGTCCTTTTATATATATATCGTATTATCTATGACCAGTCTTGATCAGAAATTACAAAGGCGCGTTTATCTAAGCACGCGAACCAATATCCGCCTTGTCAACTGCTATCGTTTGGGAGATGACAGTTGACAGATTCATGCCCACAGATAAAACAGAAATTACGAGAAAGCGTAATATGCATCAATATATGCGTGTCTTGGATAAAAAGCTAAAAAATATTGAGCCTATTTTTATAATTAAATATTTTTTATGTAAGTGAAAAATTTAAATGATGCTAAGTCGCTTTATGTGATACTTTAACATTATTTAGAAGATTTAATTGATTTTCTTAAAATATTACCAATCAAAATGGCTAAGATGTGTGTTTCGGAACATAGAAAATGTACTACAGGAACACATGAGGTCATAAAATAATTTTACTTTCTGCACATCATTTATTTGTTATAAGACTATTACTATTACATTATCTTTACTAGTGTAATAATTCTAAAAAACAATTAGTTCATAATGGACAATTATTTTTCTATTACATAGCCTGCTGACGAAGGTTATTAGACGACTAGTTATGCCCCAATGGTTTACTTATGTTACGGCCACACCTACGTTAATGTAAACGATTTAAACTGAGGCCGAATGCGTCTTATTTGATGCGTTAAAAATTAACACTCTTAACATATTGTAATATGTGTCGATGCTTTTGTCCTTTTAACCTTTCAGCAAAATTGATTCAATGAATCAATCCGTCTATCAGCATTACCGAATTCAGTGAATTTTTATTTTCAATCAGCGTAACAATGAGCATCTGAGCATTGTAACAAGGACTTACCTGTCCACAGATATGCAGACCAGCACGTTAGAAGAAAGGTAGAGTCCAAACGCTCGAAATACCAACAGAGTTTTACAGAGGAAGTTACCGGCCAGCCACTCATTTGTATACTTCCACCCTATCTGCAAGTAAAAAAACCATTTAATAAATTTAAACGATATTGCATTGTATTCGATTATATGTAATTTAATATTTAATTAAAAATTATGTAACTATATTTCGTTTGTTGCAGGAGATCAGCAGACAGGCAGACGGCCCACTTGATGGAAGGCGGTTACCATCGCCTATGGACATTTACAACACCAAAGTTGCTACAAATGCGATGCTGCTCTCTTAAGTGAGACTGGAACCTGGTCACTAATGCCGGATCACAACTCAAGGTTGTTATGGCGACATACTTTAGGCCAGGGGTGGTAGCCATCCACTCGGGCAAATGCCCTACCACCTGGCAAAATGCTAGTGCCACCCCGACCTGGCGAATCCCACTCAATCGGATTTACTCTGGTTAACAAAAAAAGGTGTAGCAGACACATTACAGAAAAGTAATAAACCAGTAGATTTTAAATTACATACTATTTCCTAATGTTAAAGAAGCAAGTGAGGTGTGTAAGAATAAGCCTGAATGGCGCTCTGTTGTTGGTGCCTACCCCGCAAGGGAACTGACGTGAAGTTATATATGTAGTATGTATTTCCTAATTAAAAAATATAAAAAATATATATTTTATTTTAAGTTCCAAATCGCTGTCGGTTGGGAACGTGCCCAAAACGCTGATCGCATTCCCGCGCTGCATGGCAACGTACCGGGTGTACCTCTAAGTGCAGACCAGCCTTTTGGTCACAAAACCAAAAATATATTATGATGTAAGACTCATTTTGTTCCACGTTATAATCCGGAAAAAAACTTGTAACTTACTAATGAGGTTCTACTAACTTTGTACTGTTCGCATGTTCGAGTAATTATTATAATTATGATAATACCATTCTTGTTTTTTTTTGAAAAGAATATGATACTTTGTGGCGTTTTTAAATGAAATGAAAGGAAACTTTTGGACCAAAGAATTGTAATGAGTTTAGATATCGCTTAAAAAGCGTTAAATTTTTCTTTAACTGACTGGAAAACATCAGCCTTAAGTTCTATATCATCTCGAAGCCGCGAAATCTTAAAAATTGACTCACAAATATTATAAATTAAATAAGTTATCTATACCTCTTTCAATGCGGGGATAAGGTGGATCGCTTAGGAAACCATGGATTATCCTGCAGCAGAAGCGCCGGTAGAATTCCTCGTCACGCGGCACTTAACGACATTATCCGCCGAGTTCTTGTCACCGCCGGGGTACCTGCCGTTCTGGAACCAAACGGCTTGTGCCGCGACGATGGCAGGAGACCGGATGGGATGACGTTAGTACCTTGGAAGATGGGCCGCCCCTTAGTGTGGGATGCTACTTGCGTTGACACTCTGGCGGCGTCCCGTCTTTCAAGTACGTCCGCTACCGCCGGTTCTGCTGCAGCCGAACAGGAGGCCCTCAAGCGCCGCAAGTACGCCGCTATCGGCAATAGTTACACATTTGCGGCGTTTGGGGTGGAAACTCTGGGTCCGTGGGGTCCTAACGCTCTAAAACTTTATCGAGATGTTGCCGTGCGCTTGGTAGATCTCTCACGCGACCAAAAGGCTGGCGTCTATTTTGCTCAAAGGTTAAGTATTGCTATTCAGCGTGGTAACGCCGCCAGCCTTTTGGGAACGTTCCCGGTAAGTGACAGTGGTTTGGGACCAATATTTTATCTATAATTTTGCTCTCCTTTTTTTATTTAGTTTTAGTATTTAATTTTAGATTTCTATTTTATAGTTTAGTTTAATTTTTAAAATAATTTTGGTTGTTACAATAAATGTATCAGTAACTGCAAAAAAAAAGTTATCGATTTATGAGCATGAATTTAAAAAATTAAAAATATGAAAACAGTTACATCACATGATTAATTCATTCAAAATAATTAAACCCACTACAGTTGCAAAGACATCTTGTAAAATCATTCATATCTTTTTTACAATCTGAGCCCAAGAATGTATGAAAGCGTATCCGTCTCCTTTATTTTACATCATAAATACAGGGAACAAAGGATTAGTGAACAATCGAGAACTGTTTTACAAGATGATCCAAAGTTAAGGGTTAATTAAGTAGGATAACAATAGTAAAATTGTACAATATTATCTATTCAAATTCTATCCGTGCAGGAACGGAGAAAGAATACAATTTCCTGTGTTGGGGCGGCCTGTCGTAAGAGGCGACTTAACAACCCACAGCCAGGTGATAGGGCATTTGCCCGACTGGATGGCTACCACCCCTGGTCTAAAGTATGTCGCCATAACAACCTTGAGTTGTGTTACACATTAGTGACCAGGTTCCAATTTCCCTTAAGAGAGCAGCAGCGCATTTGTAGCAACTTTGCTGTTGCAAATGTCCATAGGCGATGGTATACGCTTTCCATCAAGTGGGCCGTTTGCCTGTCTGCTGATCTCCTGCAATAACGAAAAATCTATTCAAATAGAAACTCTAATATTCACCTATATATTGTAACGTAGTTTTTTTTTTAATTTTCATGGCTGCAATGCAAATAGCACTGATTTTGCCAATGTCGAAGTATGAAGAGGCAGGTGAAAATGAAAAACATATAATAATAAATCTAAAAATTTGGCCAGTAATTTATACACGTTTTCTGCAAACCTGGAGATAAATGAATACATACATACATACATAACTTCACGCCAGTTCCCTTGCGGGGTAGGCACGAACAACAGAGTGCCATTTAGGCTTATTCTTACACACCTCACTCGCCTCTTTGACATTCATAACTCTTGTCATGCAAGCTCGTCTGTTCTTAAGGCTCCTGACATCACCTTCTGCTAGTAGATAAATGAATACTATATATAGAGGGTTTATAATATAATACAATATCTGTGACGTGGTTTATAGAAGACCAGTCAACTTATCAGTCAGTAGCAATTTCTGCATTGCTTTTAGTGGAAGTAGACTTTTACATTATGCCCCTTTTGATTTATGTCAATTGTTTAGTTTGTTTTATGAGTTCAATGCATTCGGTATTGATTTTGCCAACGTCACAGTTGGGTTAAAAACGACACAGATGAGTAAAGAAGCATTTAATATTATATACGAAAAATGAACA
Organism: Dendrolimus kikuchii; assembly: GCA_019925095.2. Lineage (NCBI taxonomy): Eukaryota > Metazoa > Arthropoda > Insecta > Lepidoptera > Lasiocampidae > Dendrolimus > Dendrolimus kikuchii. The sequence continues at coordinate 20,769,202 of CM034402.1, read as the reverse complement.
AGTAGGCGGTGGGCGAAATAAAACTTTAACAATACCCATTGACACTTAACATCTTTGTCACAACAATTAAACAATAAATTATGACACCACACAAAGTCACAAACACATAACTAACAATAAAACTTATACACATACTCAAACCAACGCGCACAACCATCGCATTGCATTACACGCACACTTCACAAACAAACCAAGACACACAAAGAGCCTAAAAATTAATAACCCAGGCACAGAAAAGAAAAAACCAACACACATGGCACTAGATAGGACTATATATAAGTATAGATATAAGGCCAACACTGCACATGCACTTCCTCACAACACCAGCATGTAACAGATACACTCTACATTAGTATAAGTTTAGTATTAAAAATAGGATAAATCAATATAATAAGTTAATCTTAAGGTACACCGTAACATATAAATCACTAAATTAAGTCACACACTAACAAAAATAAACAATAAGCGTGTATGGACTCTAAAATTTTTCATAGAAATTAAGTTGTAAAAAAAGGTACGGAACTCGAGTCCGTAGATATGTTAATAATAATAAAAAAAAAAATAAAAAAAAAACATCTTTGTCTTCCGTGATCACGGCCACTGAAAAGTTGCCGAAACGTCGGAATAATAAAAATCAAATAATTTTCTTTTTTATTTTTTTATTGCAGGAGATCAGCAGACAGGCAAACGGCCCACTTGATGGAAAGCGGTTACCATCGCCTATGGACATTTGCAACACCAAAGTTGCTGCAAATGCGCTGCTGCTCTCTTAAGGGAAACTGGAACTTGGTCACTAGTGCCGGAACACAACTCAAGGTCGTTATGGCGACATACTTTAGACCAGGGGTGGTAGCCATCCAGTCGGGCAAATGCCCTACCACCTGGCTGTGGGTTGTTAAGTCGCCTCTTACGACAGGCCGCCCGGCCGCAGGAAATTGTATTCTTTCTCCGTTCCTGCACGGATAAGAAATTACCGCACTTAGAACCGTTGAAACGTATTTTTATTATGCACTACTAGTCGCGAAAACTTAAGAAAATAGGGCGAATTCATCAAGATCGGCCTCCGGCTAGCCCCTAGCAAGATGGTTTAAAATCGAATGTAACACTTTTAGTAATAACTGAACTTTGTTCTCTCGTCCTTAATTGATAATAAAGGTAACAATGTTAACTATTTACCTCGTCTCTTGAAAGTACAATTACTTTGCCAGATCAAGACCCCTTTCAGTAAGCAAAGTTATCTTAAGTATAATTTGATAAACTACAAAACATTTCAAAGCATAAATTGTTTAGGAGCTTGGCGTCAGAAAATAAACACCGATTTAGTTACAATAAAGTTTTAAGACTTGCGGTTCGCCAGGTTTTTGCTAATGTCAGAGTCTGACAATGAAAGAAAGAAGAAAGAAAGAAAGAAAAAAACGTTTATTTGGTCATCACACAACGAGACATATAGCAATGAATGAATTGTACGGTGATATATACCAAAAAGTCTCGCAATGGTACCAAATAGGTGTAGTTCAGCATTTGCCAGGCAACAGGTGCCTGACGCTGGTTTTCAACTGCACCCTGGGACGGACGGATGTCGCACTGTTATTTATATATATGTATATATATAGCATGAATAATATAAATTACATACATAGATATACATACAATTAATATAAACATAATAACAATTAGTACACAGAAAATTAGAAACAAATATTGTGGGAAGAGAAGAGGAGAAGAGGAAGAGAAACAAATGACCTATGTCTCAAAGAAAAAAAAAAGGATTTAAGATATAAATAGAATATGAAATATAAAGAAAAACAATATTTAGCTAGACGTGTTGCTTAATATAGGTGTCACTGACAGCCCCCTGTGCAGAGCATGCTTGGAGGAAGAAGAAACAGCCGCCCATGTCCTGCTTGAATGCGGAGAGGTGGCCCAATACAGGGCGAAGTATCTGGACGCCCCAGGTAGCCTCCGAGAAGTCTTCAGTAACGTCAAGAAGCTGGTGGACTTCCTGGAGGAGCTGGGCTGGATGGAGTAAACCCTCATCCACCCTCGCACGCAAAATAGGCGCTTTGTCGTCGAGTTGCGGAAACCGCCCGTTCGCAGAAGAAGAAGACGTGTTGCTGGGGAGTTTCTTGCCGCTTCTTCTCCTTTACAGCATCAACACGTTGCGAAGCGGTGTATATAGAATAAGGTGTACATAGAATAGGAAGTAAAAAATAAATTTTACCTTACATGTATGACCTTCAAAAAGTGTTCTCCAGTGGAACTTATTTTGAATAAAAACTTTTGAATTTGAATGCAATTAACTTGATTTTCGAAGTGTTCCTAAACAGAACTTGTTTGAATAAAAATTTCGATTTTGAATTTCTTTAGCATTTTTATATAGGTAGCAGTAGCGTGGGCTTCATACAACTCGACTACCCATAGCCTACCTTTAAGAAACTAGTGACTTTAGAACCTTTTAGGAACTTATAGCCCAATCGGGCACCGCCTTTTATTTCAAAATATGCAGTCAGATTGCAAAATCTATAATATTAGACATAAACATATAGCCATAGACAACACTTCATTGTTCACCCAAACAAAAATTACCAAAATGCACAACAAGACTGTGGTGTATTCACATCACTAGTTTGTAAGCTTGTATTGTCTATGTTTATGTTCTTTCTCTCTGGTCTTTGAGTGTCATGTCGGTCAGTCATATTCTTATATTTAATTTTGTATCTTTTAAAATAAACAGTCTAAAGTCAGTCCATATTATTATTATCATTTATAATTTATCTCTACCCATAATAAATACAATCAAAAAAGTACACAACAAAGACAATAGTTACTAACAAAAGGCGGCCTTATCACTAAAAGCGATCTCTTCCAGGAAACCTGACTCAAAGGAAATTATTAAATTATCTGTAATTATTATGCAACAAAGAAAAATAAAAATGACATACATGGACAGCAGATTACAGTCTAAAGTATTGTAAACTAGCAGCAGAAGACTAACATAATGATTTCTGAGTGAATTTTTAAATATGGCAAAAGATTTAGCTTTTCTGACGTCAGTAGGCAGAGTTCCAAAGAAAGACAGCCTGCATGGCGAAGGAGTTGGAATAAAAAGTTGAAGAGTGTGTAGGTGCCATTAACAGGAGATTATTAGTGGAGCGCAAATTGAGGGTGTGTGACGTATAAAGGAAGTTGAAACATTCCTTAAGATAAGGAGGGCTATAAGGCATAAACAGTATACGATGTAGTAAGTTGAGAAGATGAGCATTCCGGCGAAGTGAGATAGGCAACCACTCGAGCTTTTTGCGATATTCAGAAACGTGGTCGTATTTTTTTTATTTATATTGTTAAGAGTTGCAGGACTCGAATTAAAATGCCGTTGGAATTATTATAGACTTTATTAGAATTTATTAGAACTATACAAACACGTATATTACAGGTACAAATATAACTGAACACAACCAGTCCAAACGTAATGCACAATTCAATAACATGCGCAAAGTCCGTCACTAAATAGATTACCGAATGTACACAGGTCTTACTTCGCTTGTGGTTATTACTAGACTGCCGATCTCTCCATTGGGGCATTGCTTTATACTGCACAAATACAATATGTCTCTTGCCCGTGTGGATTGAATTTCTTAGAATCACACCTGGCTAATAACTACCATTAAAGATTACAATACACAATGGGCTGGTTTTTCTAATTACAAATTTTAAACACAAAGCAAACAAAAGAAGTCTAAATGCCAAAAAGGTAATAAAATGTGTTTCTACAGACGCAGGTGTGAATCTGTTGTTTGTCGGCATTCAGGTCGTAACAATATTATAAAATTCCAAACATGCCGTGTCTGTACATTGAAGCCATTGTGGCGAATAGAGCCTGCTTACAACCACCTACTAGCCGGCAGGCCAGACTTTAAAGGTATAAATTGACAACTGTCAACATAGATTAGAGAATGAAATGTCGTCATAATTATTACAAAGTACGGGCTATTTTATTTGTGAAATTAATATAATAAAAGAATCTTTTAATGTACATTTGTTTTATTGTGGATAGAATTATTTACAGAGAAAATATTAATTAGATATTAATTAGACAGAACATTGAAGTAAGTATTCCCAAGAGGATAGTTGCTAAGCAACGATATGCTGTCAGAGACGAGACATTTAGACATAAAACTTATATGGAGATTGTATGTCTTCACATTAATCCTACAACAAGTGGTCGCCCAGAGGTCGAAATTCAACCATAATTAATTTACATTACAAGTTTGAACATTATTAAGGTTCTGTTGTCAAAGACTATACTTCTATAATCACAGATTTCGCCAAGGCTACACTGTTGACTTTAACAATAAACAAAAGAGTATATATGCGTGTGTGTGTCAAATACATAGTAGTGTGTGTAATGTTTTTTTTATTGATTGAATGATTTTATGTATTTTTTTAAGCATAACTAAAAAAAAATTTGCATTCTGCACTCCTTCTCTGTATAAACTATAAGTGTGCGAAATTTCATACTCTGCAGACGCGGACGGACGGGTCGCGCAATTTACGTAAAAAGAGGTACAAAGTTTTTGTTTGGCGTATTAATAATGTAAATGATCCGTCGCCATTTAAAAAAAAAACAACTGGAATAGACTATATAAACGATGGAGAACACGATGCATTTTTTTATTTATTTCTTCTCTGTTTGTCGGTTTGTCTGTTTGTTTGGGATTGACGTAAAAACTACTGAGCCGATTTAGAAGCGATTTTCACTGATCGACACCAAATTCTTTAACTTAAAATTTTTATACTGGGAATCTCGCAAGAATATTTCTGGGAATTATTTAAAATGACCAGATGGATAAAAAAAAAATTCCAATGTGATTTTGTCACCGATCGTTAGCAATTTTTATGTAATAAAATGTATGATACTTTTTATACCGGTAATCCCGCGGCAAATTTCCCAAGAGAGGTTTGTAGTTGTTCAATTGCGTAAAAATTAGCTTATTCCCACTCAGTTTTCACTAAAACGATAGATTTTTATCCGTGCAGGAACGGAGAAAGAATACAATTTCCTGCGGCCGGGCGGCCTGTCGTAAGAGGTGACAAAACAACCCACAGCCAGGTGGTAGGGCATTTGCCCGACTGGATGGCTACCACCTCTAGTCTAAAGTATGTCACCATAACAACCATGAGTTGTGTTCTGGCATTTGTGATCAGGTTCCAGTCTCCCTTAAGAGAGCAGCAGCGCATTTGTAGCACCTTTGGTGTTGCAAATGTCCATAGGCGATGGTAACCGCTTTCCACTAAGTGGGCCGTCTGCCTGTCTGCTGAACTCCTGCAATAAAAAATAAAAAAAAAATATTAAACCGTGTTAACTACGAGTATTCTTTTTTAAGAAATCAAAATAATCTAGGAATAACTACAATGATTTTTATTGAGGTAATTTTCTAAAAATTAAATTGTCTATAACTGCTTTATCTTTGATAATACACAATATAATATCATAGACGATTATATAACATTGAGTCAATAGGTACTTGTTAATATCAATATGAAACCCAATGTAGATAGAAGTGCTCCTTGTGATACGAAACAAGATTCTGTATTATGTTTGAAACTATTTAGCTAAATCATTGTTTGAATTGCCAGAACAGTGTGGTTACCATTTACTCATCAATAAATCTATATCTATACATATAAATAAAATTGAAGTGTCTGTTTGTAATGTCAAAATAAAAATCTAAAAAATCAGGGGGTATAATTCGGACCAGATACACTTTACATTAGTATAAGTTTAGTATTAAAATTAGAATAGATTAATATAATAAGTTATTCTTAAGGTACACCACATGTATCGTTACCATATCGAATTGATTTTGATTTTGATCGATGTTCAAGTGTTGTAGCTCTGTAGCAATATCGAGACGTCAATTTTTGACTGTCAACACTACGTACTGATCAAAGCGGAGAGTGGCAACACCAGTGCAAGAACGGCGGCCGAACGATAAACAAAAAATACGAGCGCGCAAGCAAAATTCGAGTGACATCCCACCAAACTCTTAAAAGACAAAAAAGGTGCTAGCTGCAGACTCAGGTACGTACAGTGTTTATATCGTTACTGCTAGAAAAGGAACCTTGAACGTCGAAAAGGATCAAATTTACCCAGAGTGGTATTCGATCGCCTTTGCTGGGCAATCGAATGCTACACCACAACACAAGTATACATTCACTAGCGGCCCGGCGCGGTTTCACCCACGCTCTATCCCGCTCCCATAGTATATAGAGTGAAGTTTCTAACAGTAAAAGAATTTTTTAAATCGGTTTAGTAGATCCAGAGATTACCCCCTACAACGTTAAAAACTCACAAACTCGCATACTTTATCGCTTTATAATATTAATATAGATTTAGTCACAGACAATAACAAAAATAACAAATAAGCGTGTATAACTTCTAAAATTTTTCTTAAATTTAATTGTAAAAAAGGGTACGGAACTAGAGTCCGTAGAGTAGTTAATAAAAAAAATCGGACCAGAAGATTCTGAAAATGTAATTTTTAGAATTTCGAATTTTTTTCTGTTAATCTGGATGTTTCGGCCAATCTCTCAAACGGCTAGGCCGATTTTGACGGGACTTTCACTGGCAGATAGCTGATGTTGTAAGGAGTAACTTGAGCTATTTTATTTTAGGGTTCCGCGAAAAAAGTTAAAACCATTTGTTCCAGCAAATCTCTCAAACGGCTAGGCCGATTTTGACGGGACTTTCACTAGCAGATGTCATAAGGAGTAACTTAAGCTACTTTTAAAATTAGGATTCCGCATAAAAATTCCACGCCGATGAAGTCGCGGACACAGCTACTATATAACTGTAAACAATATTGTTACAACCTAAACGCCGACAAAAAAAAAAACAAATTCACACCTGCATACCTGTAAAAACACATTTTATTACCTTTCGCCATTTGGACTTCTTTTGTTTACTTATTCATTGACATGCGTTTACTAATTATTCTAGAGAAGAGTCCATTGTTTTATTGTACTCGTTTATGACCGTTGCGGTCGACTCATTAGCCAGGTGTGTCGGATTTAAAGTACAAAAAATTCAGTCCACGCGGCCAGATGGACATATTGCATCTGTGCAGTATAAAGCAATGGCCCTATGGAGAGAGAGGCAGTCGAGCGATAACCACGAGCGAAGCAAGACGTGTGGTTTTTTTTTTTTATTGCAGGAGATCAGCAGACAGGCAGACGGCCCACTTGATGGAAAGCGGTTACAATCGCCTATGGACATTTGGAACATCAAAGTTGCTACAAATGCGCTGCTGCTCTCTTAAGGGAAACTGGAACCTGGTCACTAATGCCGGAACATAACTCAAAGTTGTTATGGCGACATACTCTAGACCAGGGGTGGTAGCCATCCAGTCGCGCAAATGCCTTACCTCTTGGCTGTGGGTTATTTTGTCGCCTCTTACGACAGGCCGCTCGGCTGCAGGAAATTGTACTCTTTCTCCGTTCCTGCACGGATAAAACGGTGTGTACTACAATCGGGAAATCTTTAATGACGGGCTTTGCGCGTTTAATGGAATTACGACCTTCTGCATTACGTTTGAACTTATTGCGTTCGGTTATATTTGTACCCGTGTTATACGTGTTTGTATAGTTCTAATAAACTCTATAATAATTCTAACGGCATTTTAATCAGAGTCTCGCGACTCGTAACAATGTATTCAATCCACAACATGTTGCGAAGCAGTGGTAAATCAGATTAGGCTCCCATAGAGTAAATAATAACTAAGAACAAAATTGAAACTAAATCATTAAAATAAACAAGTTGGAGTCGGGCTAAATAGGTACAAACTTTAACATTACTCATTAACTTGACATCTATGTCTTGCTGAAGTCGTGGAAGGCCACGACACACCTTCCATGATCAAATTGATCGTGTACTAGCAGAAGGTGATGTCAGGAGCCTTAAGAACAGACGAGCGTGCACGACAAGAGCTATGAATGTCAAAGAAGCGAGTGAGGTGTGTAAGAATAAGCCTGAATGGCGCTCTGTTGTTTGTGCCTACCCCGCAAGGGAACTGGCCTGAAGTTATGTATGTCTCTGTCTATGTCTTCCGTAATAACTGCTACTGAAAAGTGGTCGAAACGTCGAAATAAAAATAAAATATGAAATAAATACAACGCTTAAAACCGTTAAAACATAGTTTTTCGTAAATGAATAGTTTGGTTCCATTCTTACCTCCAAAGGAATCACACCGCACGTGACGCAGACGTCAGCTAGTGCAAGGTGCGTCATCAACAGGTCTACCCTGGACTTCCTTCTCCGGGACTTGGACAAGGCCACCAGCACAGCGACGTTGCCCACACCACCCAGCACCAGCAAAAACCAGTATGTCGCCAACACAGGACTTTGGTTCCTTAGCAACGTGTCCGCGTGGTCAGTGATATTATAGCCCATTGTGGCAGCGGAGTCGAAGTACTCCCAGAACTTTTTGTCAGTTTCCGTTGTAGTCACTTCTGGTGCTATTTCTTCATATTCTAGTACGTTCGTCATTTTTTTAATATTTATTATCTAATTTAAAGATTTGTGTTAATAGAATGATACATGTATTATATTGTATTAACTGTGTACATATATATATGTAACACGTTTTGAAAATTTAGAAAAAAATGTCGATAATGTTTGTAGGAATTCTTCTTTAGGATTTCCAAAAAGATTGTAGTGAATTAAATTTTTTTTACGTTTTTCAACATAAACACGTACATAAAATCAAATTATCCAATGTTATAGTTATAATTCTATTATTTCTAAGCATATTTGATTGATTACACCATGCTATAGTCAGAACACTGCAGTTTAAAATTAATTTAATCTTGAGCTGTGATTTTTTTTACATTAAACACACAAATATACGTACTTTACATAACATACATAACTACAACTTGTTTCGAGTAATTATTTTAAATTTCAAAAATGTAGAAGTTCAACAAGAAAATAATTTTACAACTTTTATCAACAGTTTTGAAAGTTCGATCTTACAGTGCGTAGCGCCGCCGTAGCGTCGTGCCTACGCCGAGTCGTAGCATACACTGACTAAGAGCTACGATCTACGCAGCTACAATACATAAATCTGGATCACAGTGGGCGAGTTATTTTTAGTAAGAGAACAATTAATAATTAAATATGAAATACTAAGGCTGGTGTACATAGACATTTAATTGATGGTTAAAATGAAATAAACGCTGTTTAGCTATACATTTGTAGCGATAATTTTATTTTAATTATCGGTTATATATCTATGCGCACCTACCTACATATGTTCACCCCATTTGTGTAAGCATTGGTTCGGTATCCCACAAGAACTATAACACTGCTTCCGCTCTTAAGTTTTTATATACATATGTAGTATTAAACAAAGTCACTTTCCGCGTCTGTCTGTCTCTATATCCGTTGACTATGAAACTGTCGTCAGGAACAAAATGCTTACGTAATATAATTATATTGTTACGACCTACACGCCGACAAAAGTGGATTCACACCTGCATACCGTAAACACACTCTTTATTACCTTTCGGAATTTGGACTTCTTTTGTTTACTTTGTGTTTAAAATTTGTGATTAGAAAACAGCCCATTGTATATTGTAATCTATTATAGTAGTCATTAGCCAGGTGTGTCGGACTGGTTCTAGGAAATTCGGTCCACGCGACCGGGCAGATATATAGCATGTGTGCAGTATAAAGCAATACCCCAATTGAGAAATGAAGCAGTCGAGCGAGAACCACGAACGAAGCGAGACGTGTACATATCGGGAATATCTATTAGTGACGGAGTTTACGCGTGTATTTGAATTACGATTTTCTGCATTACGTTTGGCTTTGTTGTATTCAGTTATATTTGTACCTTCGTTATACGTGTTTGCATAGTTCTAAAAAACTCTATAATCATTCCAGCTGCATTTTAATTCGAGTCCTACAACTCGTAACAATATTAATACGTGAAGCAAAAACTTTGTATCCCTTTTTACGAAAATTGCGCGCACTTATAGTTTATATAGAGAAGGAGTGCAGAATGCTAATACTTTTTTTAAATTATGCATAAAAAATAAAAAAAACATTACACACACTGCCATGTATTTGACACACACACGCATATATATTCTTTTGTTTATTGTTAAAATCAACTTAACAGTGTAGGCTTGGCGAAATCTGGGATTATAGAAGTATAGTCTTTGACAACAGAACCTTAATAATGTTCAAACTTATAATTTAAATTAATTATGGTCGAATTTCGACCACTGGACGACCACTAGTACATTTTAAACACTGTTTTGACATATTTTCCGTTAATATATTTTTAGGTATGTCATGATATATCATACTCATCTCCTGTCCGTAGCTCGTAATAATTATTTACTTTAGGTAGTTAATACCTAAGTTTATTAGACACTTGTCGGGTTGGATATGTCCGCGCTTAAATTCAGTGTTAGCCGGCCGAACTTGCTGTAACGCAGAGTTCGGGTTCGATTCCCGGCACGGTAAATTTCGGAAACGAACTTTCTGTTATTTACTACGGTCTGGATGTCTGGGATCGGCCATAGAGTGGTCTGTTCTATATATACCACCGATAACACAAGCGTAACTGCCAATTATTTATTTTTATATAGTGTCCCGAGCTGTTTGAAAATTATATTTAATTTAAACTTATACTATGTAGGCAGTGTTTTATACACTTTAAATAATGTTTCTTAGGCATCTTTAAGATCTTCCTTTACTTTTCTATGAACTAAATTTTACAATATTCTTTGCCAGGTGGTAGGGCATTTGCCCGACCCGGATGGCTACCACCCCTGGTCTAAAGTATGTCGCCATAACAACCTTGAGTTGTCTTCCGGCATTAGTGACCAGGTTCCAGTTTCCCTTAAGGGAGCAGCAGCGCATTTGTAGCAACTTTGCTGTTGCAAATGTACATAGGCGATGGTAACCGCTTTCCATCAAGTGGGCCGTCTGCCTGTCTGTTGATCTCCTGCAATAAAACATATAAAAAAACTTTTAAATCTATATACGAGTATGTAAAAATTAATTGCTGTTCGTTAGTCTCGCTAAATCTCGAGATCGGCTGGACTGATTTGGCTAATTTTGGTTTTGAATTATTTGTGGAAGTCCAGGGAAAGTTTAAAAGGTGAGAAAATATGAAAATAATGCTTGCAACATAGTAAAAACAGCAATTTCACTTTCCCTTAGAAACTATTTCTACCTGTCAAACATTTGACGTTCGTCCCATCGTTTAGAAATCAATTAAATTTAAAAGTCGTTCAGAAATCAAATGAAACTTATAAGTGAAGTTTTTTTTTAACTTTTTGGTTATGAATGTTAAAGGTTAGATGATCGTCTCGTCGTTCAGAAATTAACGTTTTTTTTATTTATTGAGTCTGAGACGGTACGAAGTTTGCCGGGTCAGCTAGTTTTTAATATATTTGAATGAGCCGGAAAAGTAGAACCATGTTTTATCAGCCCAACCTGTTATTGACTGTAGCATCGGCTAATACGTAATCTATAATAAATCTCCGGCATCTCTAATGCTCCGGTGGTTCGGGCATGTGGAAAGAATGCATGATGAAAGAATGACTAAACAGATATACAATGCAAAAGTGGATGGATGCAGAAGTCGTGGAAGGCCACGACACACCTTCCATGATCAAATTGATCGTGTACTAGCAGAAGGTGATGTCAGGAGCCTTAAGAACAGACGAGCTTGCATGACAAGAGTTATGAATGTCAAAGAGGCAAGTGAGGTGTGTAAGAATAAGCCTAAATGGCACTCTGTTGTTCGTGCCTACCCCGCAAGGGAACTGGCGTGAAGTTATGTATATATGTATGTATAATAAATCTGTGAATGGTTCGAGTTTGTACCTTGCGTTTAAAAATTCGAAAAAATCAGGGGGCTAATTCGGACCTGGAAATTCTAAATACGCAATTTTTGTCTGTCTAACTTTTAGAGCATCATGTAAAAACTGCAGAACGGATTTCAATGAAACTCGACATAGAGCTAGCTTTTATCCCGGGGCGTAACTTAGGATACTTTTTATCCCGAAACATGATGTAGTGTCCGTGAGATAGATGAAAATAACAAAAAATATGGCGCTGCGATCGCATCTTTTTTGGAAACTACTGAACGAACGTATATAAATGAAACTCGAAATAGTGCTAGTTTATAACCCGAGTTAACAATTAAGATGCATTTTAAACCGACAATTTTACATCGTTTCCATGGAATAAAGATGGCGCTTCAATCGCGTTTTTGAATTCGCTAACAAATTCCTACGTTGTCATAAACAACATGTCATTTATTATATTACTTCAAATCAGTCTGGCTGCGACTCGCCTCTATTTCGTTGCGCAGTTGTGTAGACTATATGGACTTCGTTTCTTTGTTGTTGTTGTGAACTTATACTATTTCCATTTCTTTATGTTCTCGATGACAGTTCAAATTTGATAGTTGTAGTGTTGTGACCAAATAAGTAATGATATCGATCGCATATATTTATTATGTTTTGAACAAAGAAAAATAACAACAAGAACATTCAAATATATTTTTTGAAGCTGGGAACACTCAATGGCCCACCGCCATTTTGTGTCTGTTTTAATCTGTCACTCGCAACAAGACGGTCGTGCTATATAGTCACTACATTTCAGTTCGCTGAGTTTTTTCACATTATCCATACGTTACGTTGTGTATTTTGTGTTCCTCCGTGTTGATTGCTGCCCAGCTATCAAATATCATAATGCCTAAAGGATCTGTTCTGAAAAGGCAGGTGAGAGAACTGGTGATCAAGGTTCGTAATTACATTGAAGCAGAGTATCAAAATGGTGGCCCGCTATTCCCACTGTCGCAAGTGCGAAAGCGTGTTGCGGCCGCATTAGGAATTAGTGGACCTACTGTTTCAAAAATTACTACCGAAGCTTACGGTACAAGCGGCATGCAGGAAAATAAGCTTCGTACGCCGTAGAAAAAACGCCAACCACGTCGTGTGACATCAATTGACAATTTCGACGTTTTTTTTTTATTGGACTTGACTTTATGTTGTTGGTCCGAAGACCTTACAACTTTACCGGGGTTTTTGGAGCGAGTGCCTTCGCGAAGCGAGTAGCACAAATTTGGTTTAAGCGTTTTCAATCCGGAAATTTTGATATCAAAGATGCACGTCGCTTTGGTCGCCCTGTTACGGACAAAATTGATGCCATTTTTGAAAAAAGTGGGGCAAGATCAGCATATTAGTAGTTACGATGTAGCTGGAGAACTGGGAATTGACCACAAAACGGTTTTGGCGCATTTGAAAAAAGCTGGGTACACAGCTCGATATTTAGGTGCCTCATGAGCTCACTGAAAGAAACCTAATGAACCGTGTACTCATTCGTGATTCTTTATTACGACGTAATGAAACCGAACCATTTTTGAAGACGCTGATAACTGGTGATGAAAAGTGGATCACGTACGACAAGAACGTGCGAAAAAGATCGTGGTCAAAGGCCGGTCAGGCTTCACAGACTGTGGCGAAACCCGGGTGATGCTGTGTGTATGGTGGGATTGAAAGGGCATTATTCATTATGAGCGGTTACCCCGCCAGGCAGGACCATCGATTCTGAAATGTACTGCGAACAACTGATGAGATTAAAGCAAAAAGTTGAGAGAAAGCGGCCGGAATTAATCAACAGAAGGGGTATGGTTTTTCACCATGATAACGCTATACCTCACACATGTTTAGCCACTCAGCAAAAATTACGAGAGTTTGGCTGGGAGGTGTTAATGCATCCGCCGTATAGTCCTGACCTTGCACCTTCAGATTTTCACCTGTTTCGGTCGCTGCAGAATTCCTTAGGTAGTGTCAGGTTAACATCACGAGAGGACTGCCATAACCACTTGTCGCAGTTTTTTGATCAGAAGCCCCAAAATTTTTATAGCAACGGGATCACGTCCCTACCTACAAGATGGCAAAAAGTTATCCAACAAAATGGCACCTACATACTTTAGTCAAATGTAAATAAACATTATAAAAAAACCTTTTGAATTTTTACATAAAATGCGAAGGAACTTTTTCCCCAACCTAATAGTAAACTTCTGAGCGTTTGGAAGAACCAAGGGGTATTTGTAGACAGTTCAATCGCGTCCCACGCCCTCTCACTTGATATCTCCGCGCAGTGGAGTGTAAACTAGACATTCCTGTAGCATTACGTACGGCGCAGAGATTGTCACTTTAATAAACACCATGTATCAGCTTACACGTTCTAGTATATGTTCTATATTTACAATATTATAAAATAGTAAAAGTGTAGTCTTTTGATTTTTAGTTTTTATCTGTTTGTTCGGGATACCGAAGTAAGAATGAGAGTTGGTCTGAAAGAGAGTGTCGGGGTGACGGTAAGGAAAGGAATGCTCCGGTGGTTCGGGCATGTGGAAAGAATGCATGATGAAAGAATGACTAAACAGATACACAATGCAAAAGTGGATGGATGCAGAAGTCGTGGAAGGCCACGACACACCTTCCATGATCAAATTGATCGTGTACTAGCAGAAGGTGATGTCAGGAGCCTTAAGAACAGACGAGCGTGCATGACAAGAGTTATGAATGTCAAAGAAGCAAGTGAGGTGTGTAAGAATAAGCCTGAATGGCGCTCTGTTGATCGTGCCTACCCCGCAAGGGAACTGGCGTGAAGTTATGTATCTATGTATGTATGTTCGGGAGTCATGTAAAAACTTTATTTTCTTCAGCCAATCTCTAACTTTTACTTACTTATCTATTGTAATATATGTTAATATAAAATGCTTGTCATATATAATTTTAACAAATATATTTATTTGGATTTTTTTGTATATACACGTATATATTGGTATTCTATAAATAGGTCTGGATTTATATATGTATTAAATTTATAAATCAGTGCAAGTATGTATATTTAAATTGTATAGTCCTATGTTTATTCTGCTGCAGTTACATCGGCAGAATAGTTTTGTTTTTTTTTTTTATTGCAGAAGTTCAGCAGACAGGCAGACGGCCCACTTGATGGAAAGCGGTTACCATCGCCTATGGACATTTGCAACACCAAAGTTGTTACAAATGCGCTGCTGCTCTCTTAAGGGAGACTGGAACCTGGTCACTAATACCGGAATTCAACTCAAGGTTGTTATGGCGACATACTTTAGATCAGGGGTGGTAGCCATCCAGTCGGGTAAATGCCCTACCACCTGGCTGTGGGTTGTTAAGTCGCCTCTTACGACAGGCCGCCCCAACGCAGGAAATTGTATTCTTTCTCCGTTACTGCACGGATAAATCTATCTATCCTATCTCTGTCCACTGCTGGACGTAGGCCTCCCCAAGTACGCGCCATATATCCCGGTCCCGCGTCTGCCTCATCCAGCCCCTTACCGGCGACCTTGCGCAGGTCATTAGTCCACCGGGCTGGCGGGCGTCCTACGCTACGTTTTCCGAGACGTGGTCTCCACTCCAGGACTCGTTTGCTGCATCGGCCGTCGATCCTTCGACAGACCTTACCGGCCCACTGCCACTTCAACTTGCTAATTTTGAGCTATGTCGGTTTCCTTCGTTCTCTTACGGTTGTCCTCATTTCTGATTTTATCCATAAGAGAAACTCCTAACATAGCTCGCTCCAAAGCCCGTTGAGCGACTTTGAATTAGTGGACCAGTTCTACTGTCAGTGTCTGCGTCTCGGCACCGTATGTCATGATGGATAAGGCACTCTGCTTGAAGACTTTCGTCTTCAAGCATTGCGGAATGTTTGATAAGAAGACCTGTCGAAGCTTACCTTAAAAACTACTTGGCCGATTTCGATGCGGTTTTCGCTGATCGCTAGCAAACTCCCGGACATAAAATCTGCGGTACTTTATATACCGGGGACCCGGCGGGATTTTTTCCAAAGTTTTACCCGTGCAAGAACGGAGAAAGGATACAAAATCCTGCATTGAGGTGGCCTGTCATAAGAGGCGACAAAACAACCCACAGCCAGGTGGTAGGGTATTTGCCTGGCTGGATAGCTACCTCTCCTGGTTTAGAGTATACCGCCATAACAACCTTGAGTTGTGTTTCAGTATTAGTGGCCAGGTTTCAGTCTCCTTTTAGAAAACAGCAGCGCATTTGTAGCACCTTCGGTGTTACAAATGTCCATAGGCGATGGTAATCGCTTTGCATTAAGTGGGCCGTCTGCCTGTCTGCTGAACTCATGTAATAAAAAAATTAAAAAAAAATAATGTTAAATCCTTTATAAATTCATAAACGTAACGCATTTGAAACAAGCGTATAACCAATAACTATAAAACCATATAACTTTATATAGTTATGGGTGTAGAGTTCGAATTATTATAAAAAAAATCAACTTCATTCATTTATTGCGAATATAAGTAAATTATGAAGGTGTTATAATTAGTCATAGTTAAGTATATCTATATCCTGCCGTTAGCGGTGTGCAATATAATATAATCTTTATATATATATATATATATATATATATATATATATATATATATATATGTGTGTGTGTGTGTGTATATATATATATATATATATATATATATAATTGAAGTCCACGTATATAGTGACTCTTCACGATATCTCAGGAATTATAATACCTATAGAATAGAATAGAATATATTTATTGTGTAATGCATGTACAAAGATGTTACGGTTTTTACAGTATCAATGTTTTTTTTTTAATCATTTTTTTTATTTCAATCAATTAAGTTTTATCCGTGCATGAACGGATAAAGAATACAATTTCCTGCGACCTGGCGGCCTGTTGTAACAGGCGACTAAACAACCCACAGCCAGGTGGTAGGGTATTTGCTCGACTGGATGGCGACCACCCCTGGTCTAGAGTATGCCGCCATAACAACCTTGTGTTGTGTTCCGGCACTAGTGACTAAGTTCCAGTCTCCTTTAAGAGAGCAGCAGCGCATTTGTAGCACCTTTGGTGTTGCAAATGTCCATAGGCGATAGTAACCGCTTTCCATCAACTGGGCCGTCTGCCTGTCTGCTGAACTCCTGCAATAAAAATAAAAAAATCAATGCATTCGGCCCATAATTGGGCGTGCAAAATTAACATTACAATATTGATTTATAAACATTTTTCACAATCAATTAATCAATAAAATTAAAATTAAAAATTACATTTGTGTATCATTAATATAAAAATAATAATAATCTATACGTAATCTAAATAATAAAATGTCTACCATTACAGCATGTCAAATATATTTATGTCAATTCATAATGATTTATCGTCCATAAACATGTTTATATTATAATAACATTTAGTGATCAGTAGCAAATATATATTTTTAATAGTGTACAGGGCAGCTCTCTAAGATACTTCGGAAGCTTATTGTATACGAAGGGCCCCTATAGACTTGAAAGGCATGGACCTTCCTTTCGCCAAGTAGAGGTCAGCTAAGAACGGATTTTACGGCACGCGAAGCGCGCGGGTATCAGCTAGTACTTTTTTTTTATTGCAGGAGTTCAGCAGACAGGCAGACGGCCCACTTGATGGAAAGCGGTTACCATCGCCTATGGACATTTGCAACACCAAAGTTGTTACAAATGCGCTGCTGCTCTCCTAAGGTAGACTGGAACCTGGTCACTAATGCCGGAACACTACTCAAGCTTGTTATGGCGACATACTTTAGGCCAGGGGTGGTAGCCATCCAGTCGGGCAAATGCCCTACCACCTGGCTGTGGGTTGTTAAGTCGCCTCTTACGACAGACCGCCGGGACGCAGGAAACTGTATTCTTTCTCCGTTCCTGCACGGAGAAAGTACTTAAATATAGTGGTAATTAATTATCGCATTTCTTGTTTTTTATTTCCTTCATTCCACTAAACCTTCCCGCCCGTCCTATTCTCGCCGCATCAAAGTGATTTGAAAAATTATATTAAAAACGCACGACAAGAGCCGCATCACCCCGTTCAGTCTCAGTACGTCGTTCGCACCACACGCATAAATTTGATCGCTCCGCCGTATAAAAAAACCGCTCTTACAAATAAGACTGTGCGCACGTCTCGCGAAGTAAATATAAATACATAATAAGTTAAAAACTCTTCGGACATGTTGCTGACCTGAAGCAGAAGAGAACCAAGAGCAGCTGCATCCGATGAGTTCCTTCCACTCCAAATTGAAAAACCTATACAGTCCACAAACACCCCCAAAATCAAATGGTGATTTTATTTCCCACCATATAGTGTAGGGAAAAATTAATCAGTTTTATAGATCACATTAATATTAAGTCAAACAAAGCTTAAATCCATAACCGTATTAACTAAAATAAAGAAAATAAATCATAATAAAAATACATACAATACGTATACAATTGCAATTCGTCTTCCTTTTACCACCGCACCGCACGCCATCGGCTGCTAATCCCCATTTCCTTGATCTGCTTCGCTCTTGTACGCAACGGTTCTTTAGAACGTTTCTCTTGCGCGCCGTGGGGATTTGGAATGAGCTCCCAGCCGTGGTTTTCTCACAGCGCTACAATATGGGTTTTTTTAAAAAGGGTGTATGTGGTGTTGCAAACGTTTGTAGGCGACGGTAACCGGTTTCCATCAATGGGCCGTCTACCTGTTTGTTGTACTCAAGATATATAATTTTTTTTAATCATCACACCAGTAATCCTGCAGTATTATTTACTACTAGCTGATCCGGCGAACTTCATACCGCCATATTTTCTGAATTCCTGAAAGGCTTTGTTTCATGACACAAAAACAAAATCACCAAAATCGCTCCAGGTGATTAGGAGGATTGTAGAACCCGATCTCAGCGCCACCTACCGGTTTCAATTGTGGATCTAAACCATCCCGGGATCCACTCAAACACACACACAAAATTTCATCAAAATCGGTAAAGTCGTTCTCAAGTTATGCGCTTACCAACACATTTTGCGATTCATTTTTATATATAAGATACAAGTAAACAGGGAATAATTTGCCTACCCAGCCTTATTAGTCTATTATAATGTATTAGAATATGCCCGCGAATTCGTCCACGTTTGACTTGAAATTTCCGCGAGATTCTTGGGACACAAAATACCACAGCATTTCAAAAATAATGCAAACTATCGTTATAATGAAAACTGTGGTGAAATAAGCTAACTTTTGTGCACTCGAACCGCTCCCGGGAAAATTCTGGCGGGAGTCCCGGGATAAAATATATTACAATTTATTACATTAAATTTGCTATCGATCCGTGAAAACCGCATCGATATCGACCTAGTATTTTTTACGTGAATCCCGAACAAAAAGACAAACCGACAAATAGACAAGAAAAATCTAAAAACAATTGCATTGTGGTTTCCATCCTTATTATAGTGTATTCCAGTTGTTCTTTTTTTATAGCTTCAATGTACAGGCTACGGCATTAAAAAATTTTATAATCTTCCTTATAATAAAAAACTATTCACACAATTCAAATTTTTATACAAAATAATAAAATTCATCCAAAACATTTTTTAACGGCGAAAGTATAAATTAAAAATTAAATCTACTCTCCACTCTATGATCCGTTCTGTAATTTGGATAAAGAAGGATAAGTCACCGCTGTCTCTATAATTGAAGCTTAGAGGTGTCTGCGCCCACTACACCGTACCATTCCATGGCCGTGCTGAGAACGTAACCGGCAAAAAAATATTCTTTGTATTAAAAAGCATTAAACTATGCCCAATAGATCGTTCCGTCATCCATGAAAACCGTTGCGTGCCAGGCATGGACCGTCAACATTGTCGGCGAGAATATTGTGCAAATACCGCTTCGCATCGTACAGCGGACGCTACGTTGCCAAACCGGTGCGTGCAGACACGGAACGGGAATAGAGTTGGGTAGGATATGACTTTAAAATGAGTTTGTAAGAGTAACATGACATTGTTCAAATGTTGTGAGGAGATCTGTATGGTTTGTACCACGGCATTACATTTGAAGCGATGAGACCGGTGAGGCGGTGAGCGTCATTCACTCATTTGCCCCTACAAAACTTCTAGTTCGGAAATGTTCGTTAAGAATCGGATGTGATCGGCCTCGGTCACCTCATTTTACTAGCAGTCGTACATATCATGTTGTCCCTCTTTGTCATGAGAATATCCGTAGAGGCGTTATTGTACTATTGTAGGATAAGCCTCGTTCCGCCCTTCCTCTTACATTTGAGGCGCGAGTAGTACATTGAGTAGCAGCGCGACAAAATATTTGAAGCATTACTTTTTTAGATTTTGTACCGCATCAGTACAAATGGATTTTGTACGGGACAAATCGTACAATCCCGTCCGACGCAACTCTAAACGGGAAGCATACAGGTTTTAATCGCGCATGATGGACGTTCTAAGCCCGTTAAACCACTACAAATGAGAGGACGGGTATGACAGGCGGATGCTGTCAAGGTGCTATTTACATGAAACCCGTTATGTATAGGTATGATACGCTACTGATACTTTTTATTGGGCATAGCATACCGTATCGTATTTTTTACCGTGCCTGATACGTTCATAGCACGGCCATGGTATGATCCGGTGTAATAGGCAGACACCTTTATAGTGACAAATATTACTGTGACCTTTCAAAATATCATTATTAATTTCTGTTTTAAATTTAGAAATGAAACAGAAAGCCCCAGGGGACTGAAATAACTTGTTTTATTTCAAAGTACCAGTTAACACTATCACTTGGTAGTGTTCGTGACGAGATTGAAACAAAAGTATATGAAAATTATTCGACTGAAACCTAGTTCATACTTATGAACTAGATCCTGACCCTCGGTTTCATTGGAATAATTTTAGAATGTCGATATATAAACTCCGTTGGCTCAGCGACCCAAGATATGTCTTGGCCTCCGAGACGAGAACACGCCACCTGTTTCTGACCTGAGCGATTTCTTGCCGGTTAAGGGCTTGAAGCTCACACAGGTTAGCCTCCACTCTGTCCCTCCACGGTACTTGGGGCGACCGATCGTCTCAAATAGACCCTCTTCAGGGTTCGATCCTCTCCTATCCGTTCCACGTGACCGAGCCAACGGAGGTGGTGAGATTTTATCTCTCCTATTATGTTAGGCTCGACCACAACATTCTCAATTTCGACGTTGATTCGAACCCTCCAGCGGCCATCGTCTCCCCTTGTTGGGCCCAAAATCTTGCCGAGAACCTTTCTTTCAGCCACTAGCAGCTGGTTCTCTTCCTTTAGGGTAAGCGTCCAGGCTTCCCAACCGTACATCAGGACGGGCCGTATGACGGTTTTATAAATCCTGATTTTGGTTTTCCTGCTTAGAAGCCGGGACACCATTACCTTACGTAAGGCTGCACAGAACCTCAGGGCGTTTTGAATACGAGCTTGTATTTCATGCTCTCGGGTGTTCGTATCGGTAACTGTGCAGCCCAGATATTTAAATTTGGCTACCCCCTTATACTGAGCATATCCAACATGAAGGTCCTCGCGTGTACCACGATAACCACGATAAGAGCGAGTAAGAAACATGAAACGATATATACATACATACATACATACATAACTTCACGCCAGTTCCCTCGCGGGGTAGGCACGAACAACAGAGTGCCATTTAGGCTTATTCTTACACACCTCACTTGCCTCTTTGACATTCATAACTCTTGTCATGCAAGCTCGTCTGTTCTTAAGGCTCCTGACATCACCTTCTGCTAGTACACGATCAATTTGATCATGGAAGGTGTGTCGTGGCCTTCCACGACTTCTGCATCCATCCACTTTTGCATTGTATATCTGTTTAGTCATTCTTTCATCATGCATTAGTATATCAAACGATATATAGTACAATTAATTATATATTATGATTCTCGCAAAGTAACTAGTCACCCTAGAGAGCTACGATGACATGTGCAAGCAACTAAAGGCGAAGTGAGAATGATCTTTCGTCACTACGCCCACTCGCTTTTATATCCGTTTAGTAAACACAAATACCCGCAAATAATATAACTATAGTACAATAGATGGTACTCTTCGAACAAATAAATTATTATTACGAAGCTTGAAGACTTCGAGCTGTGCGTCCTACTCGTCATGACGTTTAGTGGCGGTTAGTGACGGTAAGCCACTCAACCACCTATCGAGCGAGCGTTGTTGGGACTATCTCTTATTAATAAAATCAGAAACTGTGATATCCGTAAGAGAACTAAGAGAGTAGACGACCCTGGAATAGAGAGCGTGTCTCAGCAAAAAGTATGTACGACGCCCTCCAACCAGGTGGCCTGAAGATGTAAGTAAATTCGCCAGTTGGGGCTAGATGAGGGCAGCAGAAGATCGAGATATATGACGCAGACTTCGGGACACCTAGGTCCAGCAGTGGACGAGTGTTGGCTGATAATGTGACAATTGCGCGTACTAATGCGACTCCACGCGGACGCCGGCGGTTGGCTGGCATCCGGAGACGCAGGTATGCGCATGACTTCCCACCCTGAATAATACCGCTTCGGGGGGCCTTTAGCTATCAAGGGAGCAAAGGATTCATCACCCCCGCTGACGAAGTGAAATGTATTCTGATTCCCGGGGCACATTCAGGCACTTTTTGCGCTGGATCGGACTGGGCGTAACTACGTTCTAAGTCTCAGCCTTTCCTACATAAAAAACGCGGGGCACATAGGAGGAGGGTGGTTTTAGTGGGTAGTGGTTGTTGCCCGTGCAACTTCTCTGAGTCTCCACACAAGCTGGCTTGATTATTGTTCGGATTGCCCTTTATCAAAGGGGAAAGCTTTCATGATCAACTATGGTCTAATCCCTTGCAAAGGACCCAGTATTGTGCGTAAAGAGCATTTCCCCCGCCTTAAAAAAAAAGAAAAAAAAAGAACTAGCGACAGTTGCAATTCAGCGTAATTTTTTATATAGGGAATATTCGCGACACTGTCGTCAGTCGTTTGTCATCATTTCATCATTCACTCCCCCCCCCCCCCCCAATTGGTTGCGTGTTAATATTGTATCGGTAGCGTGTAATATCGTTATAATGAAAGGAGGTTTTTTTTTTTAATCGGCAGACAAACACACACATTGTATATCCCCAAATTAAGCAAGTTACGCTTGTGTTATGAGTAATATACAATGGACTACTCTGGGGCCGATCCCAGACACCCAGACCATAGTAAACAACGGAGAAAATACGTTTCCGAAATTTACTATACCAGGAATCGAACCCGGAACCTCTGCGTTGCAGTGAGGTGCGCCGGCAAAGCCTTAGCCCGCTCAACCACAGAGGCCGTCAAACAAGGTTTAATTTGCTAAGAACTTTATTTCATTTTATCTCCATCTACCCTACACGCCAATAATTGGAGTCAGAAGAGACAGTATACATCATATAAACCAACTGTTGCGGACACAGAGCACCCCCCTGACCCGCGCGCCGGAGCACATCTACACTCCGCACCCCGCATACCACCGACGCCCATAGCTAGCGCGATTAGCAACTAGGCGTCGGACGGAATGCGGGATATAGGAGGCCGAAAAAACTGAAAAAACTACATACTACATCAAGAACAACTACGAATTTAGCCACTCAGCTATTCATATATTGTACTCAACTCTCTTGCATACTTTGTTCTACTCTTTAAATGTATATTTATAACTTAATGATAATCATACAGTCCATTATTACGTCGAATTTTCATTTCCAAACCCGAGGTGCAACTGCCACCAATACCAACCATAAACAGATCCTCATAGTTGACAAGTAAGAAAACTAATTACCTAAACTACAGGAAACTAACCTGCTTTCGGTTAGGATTCGATGTTGATTTTGACACACGAGAACGTTAACCACAAAGCTAGTACGACAATAATAACGATTAGACTGTTTGAAACAAGCATGTCATACACTAACTAGGATTTGCCCGCGACTTCGTCCACACTTGACAGGTAACATAGATTATAATTATTTTGATAACATTTAAATTTAAAATACCTTCAGCAAGGCAACAGTTCTTTTAGTATGAAAATACTGCATGTACTTAATCAGACCAATTGAATTATGACCCACTTTGCTAATAAATTCTTTAAAACCATCAAAGTAGTAAGGTTTATCGTGTGTGTTGCACTTAAGACGTTTTAAACATTAATAAAAATGGGTCACTGGGCTCAGAGAACTACGCAATTTTAAACTTTGTTATCATTGTACTAGATATGTTTTAGATAAAACAGTAATGATTTGAAATACTTTGAATCTCGAACTGAAGTCTGTCTTATAATTCTAACTCATTTCGTTATAGAAAAAGTATTATAATTTTAAAAATAAAATGTCATTCTGAAAGTGTATCAGAAGTCAAGTATAGTTAATAAGAAAAAAAATTAGAACTCAATATGTAGAATTAAATACTTATTTAAATTGTATAATGACTAGTCTCGCAGAACCAAGAGCTCGGATTGTAGTGCTCAGTGAGGAAGGCTATGGCATTCGAGAAATATCACGAGTGTTAAATATAAGTCGGAACACAGTGAGAACAGGGATCAGAGGGCACGCTGAAGAGAGCATTCTTGAAGATAGACGAAAACATAATCATGGCTTTCGTCGAATAACAAACCAACAAAGCACAGATATGCAACACCATTATGAAGAACATCCTTTTTCTCGTACCCAATATTTCGCGGCACGTTACGACGTTTGTTTACAAACCATAAGAAATAATTTACACCGTATTGGAGTGCATTACCTACCGACATTATGCTAAGAAAGTACACTTAACGAATGCACACAAAACTGCAAGATTAAATTTTGCACGTAATTACTTAGACTTTGACTGGACAAATACCATATTTTCAGATGAAAAATCATTTAGATCTTCTCAACATGGTCGCTTAACTTTATGGCGTTATAACAATACGCGATACACAGAGGATCACGTAATGCCTTATCAATTATCTGGTCGAATTTCATCTAACATGTGGGCCTGGATGGGTACTGGAGATAAAAAAAAATTCTTAGAGGTCGGCAACGTGTTGGCGACACCCCTGGTGTTGCAAACGTCCATAGGCGACGGTAACCACTTTCCATCAGGTGGGCCGTCTGCCTGTTTGCCTGCTTAAGGCTATAAAAAAAAGATGTAGGTGAACTTGGCCAAATTTCTCCTCGTCAAAACGCATTAAACTATGTCGATGTCGATTTATTGGAAGAATCAATGTTACTGACAGTGCGAATAGTGTACCCACTTGAAGAAGTCCTTGTATTCTCCTACGTTCACGATTATTGTCGAGCACATACCGTCAGAATCGTCTCGAAATGGTTTACCCAGCATGAAGATGAAATTACTCTCATTCCATGGCCGTCTAGGTCACCAGACCTAAACCCAATAGAAAATTTATGGGGTTTGATGGTTCAAATGTGGGATAACAGAAACAAGAGGACAAAGGAAGCAATTGAGCAGCACTGTAATGAAATTTGGAATTACATGAGGGGAACCGACATCGACTATTAGACGTCATTGAAAACAATGGGGTTCATACCCGGTTTTAGGTTTAAGTAGGCTAAAGTGGGTGCCATTTCTAACTTTGAAATAAAACCAATTAATAAAATTATCAAAAAAGTTATTATTTTTAAATTCTTCCACATTAATGTTGTTAATGTTTCATTTGCTTGTGTATTTCTTCTACCTAACATATAACGATAACCCTAACATCAAAGGTTGTTTATACAAAGGTTTGGCCTCTGTCACTTTTGGCTTGTCGATTTATGGCCGGTTCCGATATCTTACTATTCACTCCCCTGCTTTACCGTAGGTTGAATTTTGACATAACTTGTATAGATACGTCATACAGATTACGTCAAATTTTAACCGTTAGTAAGGCAAATAAACGGACGGTAAGACATAGGAACCGGGCAGTAATCCAATATACTTATTGACAGAGATAGTAATAGCATGTAATAGCATTTGTCAGATGTTACACACGAGTATAGACGAGTCTCTCCGATCTGTTTAATGCAACGTAGTCAGTAACTGTCAATGTCTAATAAAGTGATAACAAGTTCGTTACCAAGGAAATGTGTGTCCAGGCGAATTTCAACCTAATTGTATTTCACAACTGTAGGAAAATGATTCTATGGTGGGTCATGTTTCAATTGGTCTGGTTGGACATACACACACAATATACAGACCTTCCATGATCAAATTGATCGTGTACTAGCAGAAAGTGATGTCAGGAGCCTTAGGAACAGACGAGCGTGCATGACAGGAGTTATGAATGTCAAAGAAGCAAGTGAGGTCTGTAAGAATAAGCCTAAATGGCGCTCTGTTGTTCGTGCCTACCCCGCAAGGGAACTGGCGTGAAGTTATGTATGTATGTATGTAAAATACTGAATGAATAATAAATAATAAAACTACGTTTTAACGGTTTTAAGCGTGGTAATTTAGTTGATTTTTACTATTATTCCGATGTTTCGGCCACTTTTCAGGGAAGACAAAGATGTCAGGTGTCAATGAATATTGTTAAAATGTTATTTAGTCTACCGCCAACTTGTTCATTTTAATTATTTAGTTTTAATTTTGTTTATGGTTATTATTTACCCTATGGGAGCCTAATCTATTTTACCACCGCTTCGCAACATGTTGAGGCTTCAAGAGAAGAAGCGGCGCAAGAAACTCTTCAGCAAACATGCTTAGCTCTAATAATTTTGTGTAATGTTACGTTGTTAATGTCGCCTTGTCGTTTAGAGCAGGCCATGTCCTCTAAAATTGATCATAATTTGAAGTCACATTTGCACAACATGATCCAAGACTGTATGTTGAAACACTTTGGCTAAAGTTTTCACTCCTTTTTCACAAAAATATAGTTTTGCGACTCCTTGATAAGACACGCCCCTCCAAACCATCACTGACGCAGGATGATGACCACTTTGTACCTTTCCGACCACTTGAGCAGCTTCTTTAGAACTGTGAGCGTAAACTTTATCATTTTGCTTATTATAGTGTTCTTCAATCGTGAAAATTTTTTTTCATCGTAAAGAGAATATTTCTGTACCTTTCACCTGCGTATCCCAACAGAAGGCGTTTTGATCGATCCACTCTCTTTAATTGTAAAGATTGATTTAGGGCATGTCCTGTATGTCGACGATAAGCACCGAGCTTCAGGTCTTGTTCTTTAATACACGACAGAGTCCTAGCGGGAATCTTCACTTCTCGCGATAAGATTTTTGGCTTCCTAGTGGGGTTTCGACGAATTCTGGCTTTAACAGCATTAACAGCCTTTGTAGTTCTAACAGCACGCAGCCACCCCTGATCTTTTCTGGTCTTCGACAGACGAAGTGTGGCTGTATCTGTTGATAGTACGATATACGAACATACGGCTGATACCAAGCTTTGGAAGTGTCTGGAATATGACCGGCGGCTCCATACCCACTTTGTGCAAGGCGATCACTATAATCTTATTTTCTTTAACATCCCATTCCGTATTGTAATTTGATAGTGAACACGAAAAAACATGTGAAATGGTGCAAAATCGAAATAAGTTTTTAAAATAATATACGTGTTCCAAATTCAATTAAACAGTTGAAAAAAAGAAAAGTTTCTATATAACAGTATTTATGGCCAGACTAGTTATATATAAGACTAGCTGTGCCCGCGACGTCGTCCGCGTGGAATTTGCTTTCAAAACCGCTCCTATTGATCTTAGCGTTACGATATATAGCCTATAGCCTTTCTCGATAAATGGGCTATCCAACACTGAAAGAATTTTTTAAATCAGACCAGTAGTTCCTGAGATTAGCGCGTTCAATCAAACAATATTAGTATATTTGGCTACAACACTAATACTGATGAAATGTCCGAATTGAATAATTCAAAAAGTTCTAGAAAGGTTTTGAATACGTCTTGAATATGGAGTAATTTGTTTTGATAAGGATTAATACCAAGGTACAAAATAAAGAGTTTTTGAAGCGACGGCATTTTAATTATTTAAAAAATAAAAGAAAACACTTATTGTGAGATAACTACAATAGTTAGACATATGGTTACCCAATATTTTTTGTAGACAATTACATGTTCTGCAAAGTAGTAGTACATTGTTTTGTTCAATAATCAATAGTTTTCGCAGCGCAAGCCGTGTAAGGATTTTTTCGGGTAATTTTTTTTACCCCTTGGATACATTATTGGACTTTTAGTAAGGTTCCCTAATTTTTTGAAAATATAATATAGCCTATAGCCTTCCTCGATAAATGTACTATTCAACACTGAAAGAATTTTTCAAATCGGACCAGCGGTTCCTGAGATTAGCGCGTTTAAACAAACAAACAAACTGTTCAGCTTTATAATATTAATATAGATAAGATAGAGAAATGCATTACTGTGTGTTGTTTAACTTAGTATTCAAGTTTATTGAATAAATTTTGAAGCAAATTGTGTATATATAAAATTCATGGAAGGAAGTTTAATGTATGTACAGAGACGTACGTTTCACGCTTTCACCATACATATCATTGGATAATCCAATTATTATTCAACCCCTAAATCCCTATCAATGAAAACACATGCGTACGCTTTGAACCAATATGCGTAATGAATCCAAATATCATTTGCATTTTGATTATTGTATGTATGTATGTATAACAGTAGTATACATATTTCTAGTTATTACGAACTTATACAAGTTATAGTATACATACATATAATATTTGACGGCCTCTGTGGTTGAGCGGGCAAAGCCTTTGCCGGCCTACCTCACTTCAACGCAGTGGCTCCGGGTTCGATTCCTGGTATAGTAAATTTCGGAAACGTATTTTCTCCGTTATTTACTATGGTCTGGGTGTCTGGGATCGGCCCCAGAGAAGTCCGTTGTATATTACCCATAACACAAGCGTAACTTGCTTAATTTGGGGATATACAATGTGTGTGTTTGTCTGCCGATTATAAAAAAAATTAAAAAAAAATTTTTGAAGTGAAACTTGTATAAAGACGGGGGGGGCTATTAGGATTTTTTTTTCTTGAGAGGCGGCTAATGTTAGAGTAGACTATGGGTACGTTTTTTGGTTCCGGATTGAATTCAGGTTTTTTGTTTAATAAAATAAAATTATATGTGTAAATAAAAAATGTATTCATTAAAATGTACCTACCTAACCTAACCAAATCATAATTTGCAGTAAACCTGCGAAAAATCGAAATGTGTGTACACAAATTTTAACTTGAAGTGTTTACGGCCAGACTGTTAATGTACTTGTCCAATTTGACTGCCCATATAACTTCAAGTTAAAATTTTGTTGCGATTCATTGCCATCCGTTGCCGTTCTTTTTTCCACTTGTCCGTTGATGTTTCATTTCTACTATGTGTGTGAATACGACAGACGGACTGACAGCCCACCTGATGAAAAGCGGTTGCCGTCGCCTATGGACATTTGCAACACCAAAAATACTACCGATGTGCTGCCGTCCTTGAAGAGCCGACTGGAACCTGACCTCTGATGTCGAAACAACACAAGGTGATGGTAGCGTACTCTAGACTTGGGGTCCGATTCTGTTATTTCAATATCTTGGCATTACAAAGATATTCAAAGTACGAGTCTATTGCGATAGTGTCAAAGTACGTATTCTAAATCCACAATATCTTCACGATATACTTGGGGCGGAATAATAGTAGTATCTATATACTAATATATACAGCTGAAGAGTTTGTTTGTTTATTTGCTTGCATGCTTGAACGCGCTAATCTCAGGAACTACTGGCCTAATTTAAAAAAAATATTTCAGTGTTAGATAGCCCATTTATCGAGGAAGGCCATAGGCTATATATCATCACGCTAAGACTAATAGGAGCGGAGCACCAATGAAGAATGTTTCAAAATCGGGGTTTTTTTTTCCTTGCAAAAATCATGTGTGATAGAATTATTTCCCTTTAAAAGTCCTAAAAAAAAGTCCGCGACAGCATATGTCTATCTTTTAAGGTTGGCTCACTATAACCTATTTTATGCTAACCAAATTTATTCTAAAATAATGTATGATTGGAGGTTGCCTGGAAGAGATCGTTTTAAGCGATATGGCCGCCCTTTGTTCAACATTTATTGTACCTAGTTTTAAGAACGTAATTTTAATTTTTGGTGAACAATAAAGTGTTTCCATTCATTCATTCATTCATTCATTCATTCGATTTGCGAAGGTGTTTTTATGAAATGATATTAATCCTTATCCAAATAAATACGTTATTCATTACAAGTATTTAATTTAAAACAAAATTGCCATTTACATCATTCGATTTCAATGAATATCTTAGGAGATATCGCAGTTTTAAAATAACATCGCAGCTGAATAATCATCAAGTACTGCCAGTTACTATGATTTAAAAATATTTTCACCTTCTACGTAAACAAAGTCGGGGGTTAAAGTTAGCGTTAGCGTTAGCCCAAGGTAA
Organism: Dendrolimus kikuchii; assembly: GCA_019925095.2. Lineage (NCBI taxonomy): Eukaryota > Metazoa > Arthropoda > Insecta > Lepidoptera > Lasiocampidae > Dendrolimus > Dendrolimus kikuchii. The sequence goes on along the minus strand of CM034402.1, from coordinate 20,738,830 downwards.
CTATGGACAGAAACTAGTCTAATATTAATATTATATTTAATTTTTGACAATATTTTGACGGCCTCTGTGGTTGAGCTGGCTAAGCCTTTGCCGGCCTACCTCACTGAAACGCAGAGGCCTCCGGGTTTGATTCCTGGTATAGTAAATTTCGGAAACGTATTTTCTCCGTTATTTACTATGGTCTGGGTGTCTGGGATCGGTCCCAGGGGTAGTCCGTTGTATATTACCCATAACACAAGCGTAACTTGCTTAATTTGGGGATATACAATACGTGTATTTATCTGCCGATTATTATTATTATTACATACATACATATACATACATAACTTCACGCCAATTCCCTTGCGGGGTAGGCACGAACAACAGAGCGCCATTTAGGTCCATTCTTACACACCTCACTTGCTTCTTTGACATTCATAACTCTTGTCATGCACACTCGTCTGTTCTTAAGGCTCCTGACATCACCTTCTGCTAGTACACGATCAATTTGATCATGGAAGGTGTGTCGTGGCCTTCCACGACTTCTGCATCCATCCACTTTTGCATTGTATATCTATTTAGTTATTCTTTCATCATGCATTCTTTCGACATGCCCGAACCACCGGAGCATTCCTTTCCTTACCTTTACCCCGACACTCTCTTTCAGACCAACTCCCTTTCTTACATCGGTATTACGAACACGGTCCGCGAGCGTCACTCCGCAGATTTTGCGCAGTGCTCGCATCTCGACCGCGTTTATTCTACTTTCATGCTCTCTCTTCCATACCCAACTCTCGCTTCCATACGTGAGCGTAGTTACCAGCACCGCGTTGTGTATGGCGAGCTGGGCCTTCTGGCTTAAGGTTCTTAGCGCCTAGAAGTTTACCTAACGCTCCATTCAAACTATTTGTTTTCTTCGCATTCATATGTAAGCCTCTCGCCTGACAGTCACAGTGATTAACTTATTAAAAAATAATTTGAAATGGAAATAAATCTATATAATTAAGAAATTATTGTTTTAATTTAATAATTTTTTGATGTAGACTTGCAAAATATGTGATGTCACTAGGGAGGTAGGAGTCTCGTGAATGTGCTCAGGACAAGGACGGGGGAGAAGTCCAAATATCATGAAATTCATGTAACATTATTTGCGGATGGCCCCTAACTTGTGCCCCTAAGTGCTAGGTGGTAGGGCATTTGCCCGACTGGATGGCTACCACCCCTGGTCTAAAGTATGTCGCCATAACAACCTTCAGTTGTATTCCGGCATTAGTGACCAGGTTCCAGTCTTCCTTAAGAGAGCAGCAGCGCATTTGTAGCACCTTTGGTGATGCAAATGTCCATAGGCGATGGTAACCGCTTTCCATCAAGTGGGCCGTCTGCCTGTCTGCTGAACTCCTGCAATAAAAATAAAAATAATATTTTTTAACCATTTTCAGCAGTTTTTCGCAATTAACTTGGTATTTTAAGGGTTTACGAGTCATATTGACTTCATATTCGTATTCAGCACGTCGAAATACATGTACTCTGGTCAAATGTACATATCACTTTTTTTGTATGCCGGTGTTATTATCTCATGTACGGCTCTTAATAAATAAGAAGATCCTTTATCACATCTCAGTTTCTATAAAAACTTTTTATATGAAACTCGAATTAAATAGCTAGTAATTTCACTTGAACAACCTTCATAAACTAAATGATGAGCGCTTTTGTGCACTCGACGATGTTGAAAATCAATCTTTAACGCAATTTAATATTTTTTTTCACAGTAAATGGATTTAATATCCACTGAGCAGTTGTAAAATGTTTATATTGAAAATATTATTAGATTGTAATATGATATATTTCTTAGGTCGCGATACCTAAAAGTAAATAGGTAAATATAAAAGCTGAGATGCCGAAGAATCTGCAGAGGTTACCACATCTACCACACGTGAAATAAGATATAATTTATTTGCCATCATTTTATAATTAGAAGATATTACAGTTTATAATTATAGTATAGTGACCAGGCATAGCCATTGTTGGCGTGCAAAACTTACAAGAACAGATGATGCGCTATATTAATGTATATTAATATAAATAAAATCAAAGTCAAAATAATAAAAATATAATTTACTACATAGTAGTACGTCATTTAATTTATTTTATTTTTCTTTTTAATTTGAGTCCTGAACTTAAATAAATTGCCTATAAAAGGATCGACATAATTGAATAGAGCATTGTATTGCTGGCAGGCACGGTTACGTAATTTTTCATTAAAGATTTATATAATACATAAAAAATCAAATTAAGTTTTTACCTAGCCACTCGGAAAGTATTGCGTAAAAAGTTTTTGTATGAGAGACTGGCTAGTTATAATCTATTCTGAAACTATGCTAATTAATTATAACTAAAAATAGGTGTGTTCCAATTTCAAAATTTCCCTCCACATTGTTTGCGAGCTAATTAATCGTGACTCATTGAAAAATGGATCTGCGCCGAAAATATTTTCTCGCTATAATTTATTACGATTTCAAGTGTCGCCTGAAACCGGACGAATCGAACGATAGACTTCAAATGGCATTCATGGATGAAGGCTCTTCTAAGGCAACAGTGTATCGATGGTACAACGAATTCAAGCGCGGTCGACCATCTTTGGGGGATGAAGAAAGAAGTGTCGCCCTTTGACGGCTGTTACGGAAGAAAATGTGCTAGCAGTGAAAAATTTAATCCAATAAATCCCAGCCAAGGGTAAATTTTGAGGTCCTTCCTCACCTCCCCAATAGCACACCACGTGGCGGCGGTAGTATAATAAATTGCCCTACCTCCTGGACTGGTGCGGCCTTCGATAATATAACTCAAGAGCAGTGGACGGCAGGACAATCAAATCAATCGTTGCATCCGATTGATCATATGGGAAGGAAAATCTGGTCACTAACCTTAACCTCCCGAAACTGCACTTCTCCCAATTCGGCAAGCCTGGAGACGTCTGGCAGCGGTCGTCGAGGTTCGATTGATTGCACACGGTGGTATTAGATAGTCTTTTTAGTCACACACAAATGGCGGTTTAAATTATTAAAAATTAGCACATATATATATGGCTGCGGAGCGGGTCGCCATGCGCGCGCGATCGTGTAGGATTTTCGACTTATATTATTATTGGGGCGGTGGTGCGGTTTTTGTCCCTCCAATGTCATTACGTGACGACATAACATCGTTGGCCAATGAGCCTCCTTAGAAGGGCACAGATCGGAAGATGTCGGTGTGACTGACTTCATTCCGATCATATAATCAAGGAAATGAACCAATCGAAATAATTGGCCTAAACATCCACCCCGCCTTGAAAGTTCTCAGGTTGAACTTTCAAAACAGACCTAAGCTATAACATCAAAGGCCTGACGGAAGAGCGGTTTATAAAAGCGGTATAAATGCAATATGTATAAAAGCGGGTTGATAAATATATAAGCGGGAGAAATATACAATAAAAATAAGGCACTGTTATTATCTTACCATACATAGATAACTACATACTAATATAAAAGAAACTTAAATTATAAAATGAATAAAGTGAAATTATTGGGAAGGCAGTGGACATAGTTTAACTACTGGTCGCTTAAAGGTACTATTCTGAGTCTTAACAAGCGCGACCCTGACAATACCGTCACGTCCTGGATATACCTCCTTGACAATACCTAAAGGCCATCGAAGCGGAGGAACATCGTCCTGAATAATGAGAACAATAGTGCCCACTTTCAAGGAGTTACTTGAGGAACTCCATTTTAATCTGGATTGCATAGTGTGTAAGTATTCTAGACTCCATTTTTTCCAGAAGTGCTGTACTAAATTATCCAACAACTGTTTCCTATTTAATAAAGAGAGACGCTCTGAGAAGACGTCAACTGCCGGAAGGAACTGTAATGGAGTAGACATTAAAAAATGTGCTGGTGTAAGCACTTCCGGATAAGGATCCTCTGAAAGAACACATAGCGGTCTTGAATTAAGAATACACTCAATCTGTGTTAATATAGTCAAAGTTTCCTCATAAGACAGCAGTTGTGTTCCAACTACCTTATAAAAATGACGCTTAAAACTCTTCACATTCGCTTCCCAAATCCCCCCAAAATGAGGACTACTAGGTGGAATAGTATTCCAAATAATTTTACGTTGATTAAGCTCATTGCTTATGCAGTTTTGAAAATCGGAGGATGCGGTTAAAGAATAAATCTCATTTAATTTTGCCCTTGCCCCGATAAAATTTGTACCATTATCTGAGTATATAACTGACACAGGTCCCCTACGAGATAAAAACCTCTTAAACGCGTCTAAAAATGTGTCTGTTGACAAATCAGACGCCAACTCAATGTGGACTGCTTTAGTCGTCAGACAGACAAAAATACATAAATAAGCCTTTTGTGATTTTTGGCCTCGGCGGCGAGTTAACGTAATATGTATTGGGCCTGCGTAATCTAAACCCGTGTGCACGAAAGCCTTCGCTTGCTGTACACGATAAGAAGGAAGATCTGCCATTTTCGGCCAAGAGTGTGTGGGATTAGCACGAAAACATATGTTACATAATTTAACTCGATGCCTAATAGTATTTCTAGACGATAAAATCCAATAATTCTGTTTTATAAGCGAGCTCAATAAATTTGCACCTGTGTGACAGTTTCTAATATGATAATGATCAATTAATAAATTTACTACATGATCCTTTTTTGGCAAAAGGAGCGGGTGTTGGGTTTCAAAAGGCAAGTTAGAGTTAGACAATCTACCTCCAATACGTATTAAACCTTTATCATCGATAAACAGGCTAAGATGTTTTAAGTTAGATGGCACAGAGCCATTTTCCAAAATTCTAAAAAGATCAGCAAAATGAACCTTTTGTACTGCTTGTATTAAATAATGTTCGGCGGTATTTATATCCGATAAAGTAATATTATCCGATCGCGGTAAAATTTTTGCGAAACGCAAAATGTATGTGATAACATTAAGCACTTTATTCCAAGAAGAAATATTTTTAGAAACCTTGTAAATTAATGGTAATTCATCGTTACAAGTTACCGTAACAAAAGTATGAAGCTTCTTCTCTGGTATATTAGAATCTAAATTTGTAATAAATGGAGTGATTGGCCATAGATCTGTCTGAGAGCGCAACCAAGCTGGTCCGCGCCACCACAGCTTATGTACCATTAAGTCAGACGGCAACATGCCGCGTGACACACAGTCACCAGGGTTCTCCATGCCAGAAATATGATAAAAGTGTTTCGCGTCAAGGTTTTCGTGTATTTTTGCTATCCTATTTGAGACGAATATGGACCAGCGGTGCGGGGAAGAATGAATCCACGATAAAGCTATCGTCGAATCAGAAAAGGCGTATATGTTAGAAATAGGATAACGAGAATTATAACAATCGTAAATACAGCGAACTAGTTTAGACAAAAGCAATGCGGCGCATAACTCAAGACGAGCAAGCGAAACTACTTTGACGGGAGAAACCTTGGACTTAGAGCAAGCCAATTCTACAAAAATATTACCAGATGAGTCGGTTACGTGCAGGTAAATAACACAACCGTATGCTTTCATACTAGCATCACAAAAGGCAACGATATTTACCTTACAATTATTTGACACATTTAAATGTCGCGGAATGCGTAAATTGGATAAAAAAGTTAGTTCTTCTAGAAGTTTAAAGAAACTAGTAGTGATATGATCTGGCGGTGTGTCATCCCAGTCTATGTTGGCATTCCAAAGTTCCTTTATGAGAAGTTTGGCGAACAAAATAACTGGTGAAACTAAACCCAAAACATCAAACAATCTCGCAACAGTGGACAAGATTGTACGTTTTGTACAAGTCGTTATACACTTATTGACATTGAAATAAAAACTATCTTCAGCTGGATGCCATGCAAGGCCTAAAATCTTCATCCCAGCTTCATCAGTGAAATCAACAGGTGCACAGTGCGACGGCGGTAATGTAGAAAGTAATTCAGCCGAATTACTTGCCCATTTTACTAAATCAAATCCTCCTGACGAAAACATAGCAATTAGTTGCTTAGCGATGTCAATTGCCTCATCAGCGGTGGCCACGGAGGAAACCAGATCGTCAGTATAAAGAGAAGACTCTGCCACGGCGGCAGCAGCGGGATAGCGGTATTTTTCGTCTGAAGCCAGCTGGCGAATAGTGCGCATTGCTAGAAAAGGGCTGGACTTCAATCCGAAAAGAAACGCGTAAAAACTTAAAAACACGAATGTCTTCGGTAGTATTAAACCTATATAAGATTTTTTGAAACTTGCAATGGTCATTAGTAACACCTATTTGTAAGTACATTTGCTTAATATCAGCAGTGATAGCGATTGGAAATAGGCGGAAACTTAATAAAAGTTTAAAAAGGTCGGCCTGTAAGTTAGGACCAGCGTGTAGGATGTCGTTTAGTGACAACCCTGTATGTGTCTTGGCACTCGCGTCCAGAACAACGCGTACTTTAGTGGTAGCCTTGTCTGTACGGAGTACGGCATGGTGCGGTATAAAGTAACCCTCGTCGGAGTCCAACTCGGGCGGAACTTCACATAAATATTTATTATTTATATATTCGCGAATTATTTCATTATAATTATCTCGAAGTGCGGACGAGACCTTAAATTTACGTTCCAGGCTCATAAAACGGCGGTGTGCAGTAGCACGAGAATTTCCTAACGAAGACTCACTGTCCTTGAAAGGAAGGAATACAATATATCGGCCGTCACTATTGCGAGTAACGGTCGAACTGTAAATTTCCTCACAAGCAATATCCTCAGGGCTGGAGAAAGACTGGCTAGGTAACTCCTCTAACTCCCAGAATTTGTGTAAGGAATTGTTCAACTCACTATCAGTTAGTGAAAGATAAGCAGTAGATACAATATCTGTATCTTCAGATAAAACGCAAGAGACATCTCCCATTAAAATATAACCGAAAGTGGTTTCCAGTAGCGGTGGAGCGGGGGGAGGGGCCTCGACGCGACCATTCAATAAAATAAATGGAAATAGCTGAGAACCTAAAAGTATATCAATTTGAGCGGGTACATTCCAATCATTGTCCGCTAAAGGTATATTTTTAATAAAATACATATGCGACGTATCTATATAGCGCGTTGGCAAATCATCCGTAATACGGTCAACAATCAAAACATTAATGTTATACTTATGCGGCGAAACTCGCGACTCGATTGTTAAGTTAGCATAACCATAAATCGGACGACTGCTCGAACCAACTCCTTTAATAAATGAATTATTTAGCGGTGAAATGTTTAAATTAAGTTTTTTACAACAAGACATTGTCATAATATGATTTTGAGATGCATTATCTATTAAGCAACGAACAAGTAATTTATTCCGAGGATTGTTTTTATAAGCATATACCTGCGCGGTGGATAATAAAGCATTCGAACGCGGCATTCCGCTCAACTCACTATCGAGTGAGCTGCATGCATAGGTATGCATAGCGAGGGCGACAGACGGAGCGTGCGCGCTTGGTGTCACCTGTTGCGCTTGAGCATCGACGCTGTTCATATCATTCAATGTATTAGAAGTTTGGAGATTTAAATTAGTATTGAAATGTAAAAGTGAATGATGGTGTTTTTGACATCTTGTACATGTACGGTTCGATTTACATTTAGCGGAAGTATGCGATAAACTTAGGCAATTTATACAACCATGTTTTTGTTTTATAAAATTAAAACGTTTTTGAGGAACAATATTTTTGAAATCCGAACATTCATATAAATGAATGTGGTCAGTTTTATTACAAAATGCGCAATAATTTTTGTTAACTTGCGTAGATATATAAGATCGAGATATTTTAGCGGAATTTTTGTTTTGATAAGTTTTAGGTTTTAATTCAGATTTAGAAGTTCTTTCCAAGACTTTAACTTGTTCTCGAATAAAAGTAACAAATTCTTTATAAGTGGGTAACTGTCCCGGTTTTCGATAAGCGGTTTCAAAAGATTTTACGGTTTCTGAATCTAATTTTTTAAGACCAATATGTATGAAAATAAATTCTTTAAAATTATCTATATTTAATTGTTCTAAAGCGGTGTAAGTTGTTGTAAATTTATCAATAAATGACTCTAAATTGTTTGAATTTAAATTGGAAATTGGTTTGAAATCTAATATTTGGTCTATATAATTAGATGCAAGGGCACGGTCGTCTTGATATTTGTCAATTAATGAATTATAAAGCGGTAAATAATTTTTAGATGCAGGTGTAATACCTGTACAAATACTTCGTGCCTTTCCAGACAACGAAGATAATAAATATTGAATGCGCTCAGTGTCATTCAATGTGTTATTTTCGTGAATTAACATGTTAAATGTTTCTATAAACAAAGGCCAATCATTTAAATCGCCATTAAACTGTTTTAATTCAATACGCGGCAACTTGACGTTGGATCGTAGTTCACTGTCGCTAGTGGACTTTGAACCCGAGGCGGACGAGTGTTTTCTAGAAAAACGTTCTCGTCCCCTCCTTTCCGCAAATCCGCACGCTGGATAGAGACAGGTGGTCCCACCTGTCGGCTAACCACGACTCGTGCCGGCGGGCGGCCCAGTACGTCGACGGCCTCGCGAGCACCGCACGCGCATAAGTGATTTGCATAGAACGCTTTTTCCTTAAACCCGCTCCTGTTGTTGGTGTGATATACGCAACCCTCTGAAGACGTGCTTTACGACGAGGATTGGGGATCCGCAGGTGAGTGCCGCTTAAATCTACCCGGCTGTGGATTTTGCCTCCTTCCACCACCAACAAATTCTACCTTCGTCACCCGCACCACCATATTAGTTCTGGTCCAATCGAGCCGCGATATATGTATTTTATTTTTTCCGCGATATATTTTCTATAATATTCCCGCTATATAATTATTTTACGTATTATTCCCGCTATATTTATATATTGTTCCGCTATATATATTTAAAAACTATATATAATCCCATTTTCTTGCTTAAATACTTTAATTTCTTTATTTTAATTCTTTTTTGAATCATTTTTTGGTTCATATCGTTACCCGCCACCCGCTAAGTCAAATGAGATTCTATGCGTAATTTGTGCTGTATCATCGAATTATTGCCAAATTTATTTATTTTCAACCCGCATTGGCAGTATATTCATTTATTAATCCCGCGTGATCAGTATTAAATACGTATATTCAAAAATTTCAATAATATAGGTGTTACTTAGCATCTTTTCTTAACCGGCTTTAATAGACGGTAGGCTAACGAAATTTCGTAGCGCGTCGGATAGCAACGTCGCTTCGGCCGCTTCGAGTCACGTTCACTCGAGGCGAGTTTTAACATTTTATTTAACCGACCGCTGCACTAGTAAAGAGGTTTTGAGTTTTAGTTTTTTCTACGCTACTTTTAATTAGTTTTTTTTTTCTTCGCCTCAATAAATTTAATCACTCAATATGAGTAAGAAAGGTGGAGAAACTATTGTTTCAGAGGCAAGCTCTGAAGACAATAGTAAATTAATTGTTCTTCAATATAAACGCGACATGTTATTTAGCCGCATGCAAAATATTTACGATAAATCGTTAAATATTTCCGATGAGAATAGTCAGAGAATATTTATTCACAATGCTTCCAATATTGATAATTTACGTAAGGAATTTGAATCTGTTTTGGACTCATATAATATGCTTTACATAAAAATTAACCCTCATAAAGCACAAACTATAAATTATCAATCATTTATCAGTTTTGATGAAATGTATTGTTCTGTCAAACAAATTTTAACTGAGATTACAAATGAAAATGAGTCATCTCAAACCGCAAACATATTGGCTACGCATTCATATAATTCTGTGCGCAAACCAAATCTACCTCCTATCGATTTAATTTCTTTCTCAGGCGATGTTCGTACATGGCCTCTCTTTTATACGCAATTTAAAAATATGGTACACGATAATCCTACCTTGTCGAATAGTGAGAAGGCATTTTATTTAATCGGAAAGTTATCTGGTCAAGCTTTATCTATTTGCGCGGGCCTTCCGCCAACCGCAGAAAACTATTTAATTATTTGGAACGCTTTAATCGAAAAATATGATGACCCTCGGTCACTCGCTAGTTCTTATTTTAATCAATTGCTAAACTTCAAACAATTATCCGCTAATAATGCATCTAATCTCGATTCTTTCGTAAACAACTTCGACTCGTCTGTACAAGCCCTTAAACAATTGCAGTTAAACGATTTAAATGACTTTATATTTTTACACCTCGCATTGCAACGCTTAGATTCCGATACTGTAAAGTTATTCGAAATTACATATCGTAAAGAAAATATTCCTTCCTATAAAGACCTCATTACATTTGTAAAAGAACAGAGTAAAGTTTTGTCTCGTTCTTCTTGTAAAACCGCAAATAATATTATTAACCCGCAAAATATAAATCGCAAACAAACATATAAAACAACTAAATCATTTGTAAATGTAAAGTCCAATTCACTTAATAATAATAAATATGAAAAATGTAATTTGTGTCAAAATGACTTTCATACGCATCTATACTTTTGTCCTTCTTTTATAAAGTTGACTCCGCATGAGAGGTATAACTTTGTTAAAGAGAAGTCATTTTGTAATAACTGTTTAAGTGTTAAACATAAAACATATGCTTGTTCTTCCAAACATGTTTGTTCGTTTTGTTCTGCAAAACATCACACATTGCTACATTTCACGAATAACGCTGATACTTCTCGAACAAACAGTTCTCCGCTTGTCGCTAAGTCGGTGTCACGCTATTCGCAGTCGCCGCAACGAGAGAACCGTGCGCTAGCGCACGTCAGTACGAGTGCCGATCGCTCAGAGCCGCGTAACTCGACCGAATGCGCCACGCATATGCCGCAGAGTAGTAATAATGAAACTTTAACTTTATTGAATAACAATAAATCGGTTTCGTTTGCTTCGGAACTTAAACCTTTTTCTACTATTTTATTGTCAACCGCGCAAGTTTACGCTACTTGTTATAATAATAATGACAAGTTAATTGTTCGATGTTTAATTGACAGTGGCAGTCAAAATAATTTAATAACATTAGATTGTTGCAAACGCTTAAATCTTCCTATAACAAAATTACTTAATTCATACTTGCAAGGTGTTGGTATGAACTCTCAACCGGTTTACGGTTATGTTAACTTTAATGTCGAATCCCGCGTTTACCCAGATAACAAATACTATATTCACGCTCTTGTAGTTGATTGTATAACTGATCGACTTCCCGCTAATTATATCGAAATTTCTGAGGACATGACTTACTTAAATAATTTACAACTCGCAGATTTAACCTGGAATGTACCAGGGGAAATAGAACTAGTTCTAGGTGTTCAACTATTTCCGTATATTTATTTAGGTGATAGGGTTGAATCTGGAACTCGCGCACCTCCCGCCATACATACCAGTTTTGGTTATGTATTAATGGGCGAAGTCTCATGTAATTCCGATGTGATACCGCCGCCGCAATCTTTCGCTTGTTTTACTGCGCATACGCCTATTGACATTGAGTCAAGCTTGCATAAATTTTTCGAGTTAGAAGAAGTCGCTTCTAAACGCTTTCTTAGTCCCGCTGAAATTGAGTGTGAGAATAATTTTGTCTCAACAACCAATTTTCAAAATAATAAATACTACATTGATTTACCGTTTTGTCGCAACCCTGATGACTTAGGTTGCTCCCGCGCTGTTGCACATCGCCGTTTCCTCGCTTTGGAAAGCAAGTTTAAAATTGTTCCTGGCTTACAGGACAGCTATAATAAAACAATAAGTGACTATATAGCAAATGGATATTTGTCAGAAGTTCCGGTCTCCGATATCAAGCATGTCGGTTATTACATACCACATCATGGTGTCGTACGTCCGAACAAAGATGGCGTCCGCGTAGTGTTAGACGCCAGCGCAAAAACTCATTCTGGCTTATCGCTAAACGACGTATTACACGTCGGTCCTAATTTGCAGTCTGATTTATTTTTGCTTTTGATCGACTTTAGATTATTTCCTATTGCATTAACCGCTGACATTAAATCTATGTTTCTTCGCATCGGTGTAAATGAACACCACCGCAAATATTTACGCATTTTATTTCGCTTTAACGCTAACGAACCTATCCGCACTTATAATTTTATTAGTTTACCGTTCGGTTTAAAATCAAGTCCTTTCTTAGCTATGCGTACATTACGTCAACTAGCTTCTGATTTTGGACACCGCTATCCTGAGGCATCTAAATTAATAGATACCCAATTTTTTATGGATGATTTTGTACATTCTGTTCCTGATGAACAAACCGCTGTAAGTGTTTCGCAAGATTTAATTAAATTATTTAAATTAGGTTCATTTGATCTTATTAAGTGGGCTAGTAATTCACCAGCTTTAGTTGAAGCTTTTCCTGATTCGCATCGTATGCCTATTGACTTTGCACAGTCAGACCTATTTAATTGTAAAATCCTAGGATTATCCTGGGAGCCTATTCACGATATTCTCTCTTTGACCATTGTCAAAGTTGATGATAAATGCACAAAACGCACGATCCTTTCGTTCGTCGCGCGCTTATTTGACACGCTCGGTTTAGTCGCGCCCATTATTTTATTCGCCAAAATTCTTATTAAGGAACTTTGGTTGAGTAAAATTGACTGGGATGAAACGCCTCCAGAATCTATTCGTCGACGTTTCACCGCCCTCGCATTAGAACTTCCCATGCTTGCGACTTTGAGCATTCCGCGTCATTCTGGTGTTCAGTTAGGATCCGAGGTTTACATAGTAGCATTTTGTGACGCTAGCTTTAGTGGTTACGGATGCTGTGTGTATTTACATGTTACAGATTCGTTAGGTAATGTAACTGTCCGCCTTCTGTGTGCAAAGTCTAAAGTTTCGCCAGTTAAAATTGTAACGCTCGCTCGCTTAGAGTTAGTCGCAGCTTTGTTATTATCAAAACTTGTTAAATTAGTTCGAGATAGGCTATCCGCTCGCATTCCTATTAAAGGAGTCTACGCATTTTCTGACTCCACTATAGCACTTTCTTGGATTCATTCTTCTCCACATAGATGGTCTATATTCGTGAGCAACCGTGTGGCTAAGATACAAGAAAATCTTGCATTCGATTGTTTCTACCATATCGTAGGTAAAGAAAATCCGAGTGACTGTCTGTCACGTGGTATGTTACCTTCACAACTTCTATCGCATCCACTGTGGTGGAATGGTCCAACTTGGCTTAGTAAGCCCATTAACGAATGGCCTATTGTAGCCTTTTCACCTCTAGTTCAGGAGTCGCTTCCTGAATTTAAAATTAACAGTAAAACACTTACATCTGCAATTCAGTGTGAGTCACCGCTCTTAATTGATATAATTAACCGCATCAGCTCTTGGTCTAAATTGTTAAAAATATTTGTTTATATTCTAAAATTTATTAAAAAATTGCCAAATAATGAACCTGTATGTAATATTAATACCGCTGAAAAATTTATTATTAAAGCTATTCAAAACATATGTTTCGCTAAAGAAATTCAACTTTTAAAGATGAATGAATTACCATCTAAAAGGTTACGTAATTTATCAGCCTTCTTAGATGAGGATGGAATACTCCGCGTAGGGGGCAGGTTGTCTAAATCTTCCCTTCCATATGAAGTGAAATACCCCGCTATACTCCCTAAACGTCATCGTTTAGTGAATCTTATCATTGATCATTATCATGCATCGAGTTGTCATACCGGACCTGGACTACTTATGTCCATCATACGTCAACGTTTTTGGATTTTGGATGCTAGAACCGTCATTCGCTCTCGTTGCCGTCAGTGTAATATTTGTTTCCGTCTAAATCCGAAGCATCCGACTCCAAAAATGGCTGATCTACCCGCATTTCGTATTAGCGATGCCAAAGCATTCGTTCACTCTGGAGTAGATCTCTCGGGCCCGCTTAGTTATATTCCGATAAGAAGAAGAGGGCAGCATTCTTGTAAGGTATATATTTGCCTCTTTATATGCCTTGTTACTAAGGCAATTCATATTGAATTAGTGTCAGATCTCACTTCCGCATCATTTATTTCCGCTTTCAAGAGATTTATATCTCGCCGCGGTCCAATATCGGTAATATATTCAGATAATGGCACTAATTTTGTCGGTGCCAAAGTAATGATAGACGAAATGCATAATTTTCTGTTAAGTTCGACTTTTCAAGCTGAAGTCAAGCAAGAGCTATTGAATAGTCGAATAGAGTGGAAAATGATTCCTCCACGATCTCCACACTTTGGGGGGGCGTGGGAGGCTAATATTAAAAGTGTTAAAACGCATTTGTTTAGAGTAATAGGCAAACAACTTCTCACTTATGAGGAACTTTTAACGGTTTTAGTACAAATCGAATGTATTTTGAATTCAAGACCGCTTATTGCTGTCTCCGCAGATCCGCATCCGGACGTGTTAACACCCGCTCATTTCTTAATGTCAAGTCCTTTAAAGCACTTGCCTTCTTCTGAATTGCCAGACGCCCGCATAACGTTAACTAAACGGAAAGATCTTTTAGATCAACTCGTTCTTTCTTACTGGAAGAAGTGGCGAGTTGAGTATTTACATACATTACAAGTGCGCCAAAAATGGTGTACTCCGGAACGCTCCGTGGAAATAGGCACCATAGTTCTATTAGAAAACGATAATTTGCCACCTTTGAGTTGGCCCTTAGGTATAATTACGGAAGTCTATCCAGGATCAGACGGAGTTATCCGAGTCGCTACTGTAAAAACTAGTACTGGAGTTTACAAACGTCCAGTTGTCAAACTTTATCCTTTACCGCAACAGTAACCTTTCAAAGTTTCATTTAGCATATAGTAACATCTTAATTATTAGTAAAATTTAGTTCAATAATCGCCTTAATATTAGTTTATATTATTTTATTCATTGATACCGCACTCATTAGCATAATTTTCAACCGCTACTTATATTTATTTTATATATCCGCACCGCACTTTATTTTCGCTTAGGCCTTATGCCTGCTCTATCCTCTCTTTTCTTCTTTTCGCATCTTCTGTTGAAAGTTCTATGAACTTTCAAGGCGGGGTGCATGGTTAGGCGCCTTATATTACCTACCTTTCCCCTCCTTTCCGCAAATCCGCACGCTGGATAGAGACAGGTGGTGCCACCTGTCGGCTAACCACGACTCGTGCCGGCGGGCGGCCCAGTACGTCGACGGCCTCGCGAGCACCGCACGCGCATAAGTGATTTGCATAGAACGCTTTTACCTTAAACCCGCTCCTGTTGTTGGTGTGATATACGCAACCCCTGAAGACGTGCTTTACGACGAGGATTGGGGATCCGCAGGTGAGTGCCGCTTAAATCTACCCGGCTGTGGATTTTGCCTCCTTCCACCCCTAATTAACTTATAGGTTCGTTACGGCGAATAATTCTATAAATGAATTATATGAAAATGAGCACAACACAAAAAATAAGTTGACAAAATATTCTCGTTATAATTATTCTAGTGATTAACTTACACTATTGGCGCGGTAGGATATACGAAAGTGTATCCAGGAACGTGTGCAACGTAAATAGATATATATTAAGATGAGAATTGAAAATTATTAGAAAGATTAGTGGGTTTCACACTAATTAAATATACATATATAGGACAGAAAAATAATATATAAATACGATGAGGATGATAAATCCGGCTCGAAGGACCATAAAATTGGTGGTGCCAAGGGTAAATTTTGAGGTCCTTCCTCACCTCCCCAATAGCACACCACGTGGCGGCGGTAGTATAATAAATTGCCCTACCTCCTGGACTGGTGCGGCCTTCGATAATATAACTCAAGAGCAGTGGACGGCAGGACAATCAAATCAATCGTTGCATCCGATTGATCATATGGGAAGGAAAATCTGGTCACTAACCTTAACCTCCCGAAACTGCACTTCTCCCAATTCGGCAAGCCTGGAGACGTCTGGCAGCGGTCGTCGAGGTTCGATTGATTGCACACGGTGGTATTAGATAGTCTTTTTAGTCACACACAAATGGCGGTTTAAATTATTAAAAATTAGCACATATATATATGGCTGCGGAGCGGGTCGCCATGCGCGCGCGATCGTGTAGGATTTTCGACTTATATTATTATTGGGGCGGTGGTGCGGTTTTTGTCCCTCCAATGTCATTACGTGACGACATAACATCGTTGGCCAATGAGCCTCCTTAGAAGGGCACAGATCGGAAGATGTCGGTGTGACTGACTTCATTCCGATCATATAATCAAGGAAATGAACCAATCGAAATAATTGGCCTAAACAGTTATAAATTAATACCTTGTTATTTTATCCTTGAATTTATAAAATAGCAAAAAAAATAATAACATGGAGTTCAACGAAATATCTCTAATGAGATTGTATACTTGTACGTACAATATTACGTTATACCTCTTTATCTTTACACAGTAGAAAAACAAAGTCGCTTCCCGCATCTAGCAGGGCGTTCCATTAGTAGCTCACAACCCCCAAAATGCTCAGTTAGCCGTTCCACAAGGTGACCGCGATCGTTGTGGTCGTGGCTAAAACGTCACTAATGACGTCATTAATTTCGATCACACAACGCTCACAACGACCCATGTCAAGAGGTGGGTCGAATAGCCGTTCCACTTGGGTTTACGATTGTAACGCCGGCAAGCAAGTGGAACGGGAAAAATCGCGGTCGTGAGCGTGGTCGTTGTGAGTCCCTAGTGGAACGTAGCCTAGATGAGCAACGGAAGTTAGAAAACATCAATGTCAATCTTTCTTATTATGTTGGCTTCTGCCTCTACAACACTATTCTGTTTATCATTATTTTAATACGTGAAGCAAAAACTTTGAACCCCTTTTTACGAAAATTGCGCGGACGGAGGAGTATGAAATTTCGCACACTTATAGTTTATATAAAGAAGGAGTGCAGAATACTTTTATTATCCGTGCAGGAACGGAGAAAGAATACAATTTCCTGCGTTGGGGCGGCCTGTCGTAAGAGGCGACTTAACAACCCACAGCCAGGTGGTAGGGCATTTGCCCGACTGGATGGCTACCACCCCTGGTCTAAAGCATGTCGCCATAACAACCTTGAGTTGTATTCCGGCATTAGTGACCAGGTTCCAGTCTCCCATAAGAGAGCAGCAGCGCATTTGTAGCAACTTTGGTGTTGCAAATGTCCATAGGCGATGGTAACCGCTTTCCATCAAGTGGGCCGTCTGCCTGTCTGCTGATCACCTGCAATAAAAAAAATAAAAAAAAAAAATACTATTTTTTTTTTTCAATTATCCATAGTAAATATATTAAATCAATTAAAAAAACATTACACATACCCGTATATACTCTTTTGCTTATTGTTAAAATCAAATTAACAGTGTAGCCTTGGCGAAATCTGTGATTATAGAAGTACCTATAGTTTTTGACAACAGAACCTTAATAATGATCAAACTTATAATTTAAATTAATTATGGTTGAATTTCGACCACTGGGCGACTACTAGTAAATATGTATTATGCATTTCATATATATCATATGATTTTAATAGCCATTTTCTTGAATATTTTATAATATTTGTTTCTAATTTGCTCAGTACTAATTATTATTATGTTTATAGTAATTATATTTATATCTATGTATGTAATTTATTATTATTCACACTATATAGGTATATATATCTGTCCGTCCTAGGTTGCAGCTGAAAACCAGCGTCAGGCGTCTGTTGCCTGGCCTTAGATGATATAAACGTCATCATCCCTCCAGCATCTAGGGAGCGGAGGAGTCTTTACCCCTGTTGACGAAATGATTTTGCGCTGATTCCCGGGGCACTCTCAAGCACTGATGCGCTAGGATCAGCGTGGGCGTAACTACGTTCTAAGTCTCACGCTTTTCCTACCATAAGCGCGGGGCACTTGGGAGGAGGGTGGTTTTAGTGGAGTATTGAGTAGTCGAATCTCCACACAAGCCGGCGATTGACTCTGGTAGCTATTCGTGGCTCACCTCTCATCGCTTTGATCTAATCCCTAGTAAAGGACCCGGTAGTGTGCGAAATGCATTTCCCCCGCCTCAAAAAAAAAGAAAAAAATATATAAACGTCATCATGAGTTTGTATATCTTGGATGTGCTTTTAGCAGGGATGGAAGGTACACCGCTGATATAGAAAGAAGAGTGAATTTGGGGAATAGTGTGAATGGAGCGTTAGATAAACTTCTAGGCGCTGAGAACCTCAGCGAGAAGGCCCAGCTTGCCATACACAACGCGATGCTGGTACCTATGCTCACGTATGGAAGCGAGAGTTGGGTATGGAAGAGAGAGCATGAAAGTAGAGTAAACGCGATCGAGATGCGAGAACTGCGCAAAATCTGCGGAGTGACGCCCGCGGGCCGCGTTCGTAATACCGAAGTAAGAAAGAGAGTTGGTCTGAAAGAGAGTGTCGGGGTGAAGGTAAGGAAAGGAATGCTCCGGTGGTTCGGGCATGTCGAAAGAATGCATGACGAAAGAATAACTAAACAGATATACAATGCAAAAGTGGATGGATGCAGAAGTCGTGGAAGGCCACGCCACACCTTCCATGATCAAATTGATCGTGTACTAGCAGAAGGTGATGTCAGGAGCCTTAAGAACAGACGAGTGTGCATGACAAGAGTTATAAATGTCAAAGAAGCAAGTGAGGTGTGTAAGAATAAGCCTAAATGGCGCTCTGTTGTTCGTGCCTACCCCGCAAGGGAACTGGCGTGAAGTTATGTATATATGTATGTATGTATCATGTTATATCTCAATGTGCCTGGCATATGCTGAACTGCGCCTATTTGGTACCATCCCGAGACTTTTTTTTGGTATATACCTACATCGTACAATTCATCGCCATGTGTCTGGCTATGTGAAGACCAAATAAACGTTTTTTCTTTCTTCTTTCTTTCATCTGTCTGTCTGTATATCCGCTAACTCCTCCTGAACCACGGGCCGGATTTTTAAGCGGTTTTTCCCATCAGTTATATAATTTTTCACTGAAGTTTTATATAATTAAAAAACTATTTAATATTTTCTTAGATTTTGGCGGCTGGTATACATAATCAAAACGGCGGAATAAAAATAGAAACCAAATAAAGCCACGTTTCAAACGTAGTTTTAATTAAAACTATTTAATCTAAAATATTATAAAATTCTAAACATGCCGTGTCTCTACATTGAAGCTATTAAAAAGAATGGAATACACTATATGAAGGACGCATGTTTTTTTAGACTTTTTTGTCTGTTTGTTCGCGATTCATGTAAAACAAGACTGTGTCGATTTTACTACGGTTGTCGCTTAGACTTATAACCGGCGCTACGTTTTATGCTGGAAATCCCGCGGGAATTTGTCTGGCAATGACTTCAAATGGCCATATTAAATCAAATCGAATTCCAATGTTATTTATTCACTGCTCGATAGCAAATTTTATGTAATAAAATGCGTGATTTTTTATCTCGGGAATCTCGCAGGAATTTTCCCGGGAACGGTTTGAAGTCGTCCGGGTGCATAAAAATTAGCTTATTCCGACACGTTTTCACTAAAACAATAACAGCTGCACTTTGTGTCCCGGGAAGCCCGCGGAAATTCCAAGCCAAGCATTGACGAAGTCGGTTTTGTCAAGTCGTGGTAGAATAAAGGCTAGCGTACGCGTCCTAAACTCAAAGGGCTTGGGTTCGAATGCTGGCCGGAACGCAAGTACCTCTTAGGCAGTTTTCTGATGTAATGTGCATATTGTTACAATTACCACTTGCTAACAACGGTGAAAAAAAACATCGTGATGCAACCTGCACATCGAAATTAACGACGTGTCAAACCTGCCAATGAATAAATGTGGCGGGTATATTATCTGTTCCCTTATAGTGGTAAGCCCGAATCCAGCTGTGGAACATTTATGGACTGTTACATACATACATACATAACTTCACGCCAGTTCCCTTGCGAGGTAGGCACGAACAACAGAGCGCCATTTAGGCCCATTCTTACACACCTCACTTGCTTCTTTGACATTCATAACTCTTGTCATGCACACTCGTCTGTTCTTAAGGCTCCTGACATCACCCTCCGCTAGTACACGATCAATTTGATCATGGAAGGTGTGTCGTGGCCTTCCACGACTTCTGCATCCATCCACTTTTGCATTGTATATCTGTTTAGTCATTCTTTCATCATGCATTCTTTCCACATGCCCGAACCACCGGAGCATTCCTTTCCTTACCTTCACCCCGACACTCTCTTTCAGACCTACTCTCTTTCTTACTTCGGTATTACGAACGCGGTCCGCGAGCGTTACTCCGCAGATTTATGGATTGTTCTTATTATATTATTATTATAAACCTCCAATGAAAAAAATCCTTAGGCCTCTTGTCCATTGATGTGGAGCGAGAGAAACACTAACCAATATGTTAGTTATTATTTCTCGGTTTCTCCGCTCCGCAGCCTCGCTCCGCTTCAATGGACAGGCAACCTAATTAGTGAAAACTGCTTAAAAATCCGTTCAATGGACAGACAGAGAGACGTGGAAAGTGACTTTGTTTTATACGATGTAATAGTAGATTCCTACTCGAGGGGTGAATGCGTCCTATTCAGGCATGAGATGGTTCGCCGCACGAACGTATTGGCGCTAATAGTTCAAGTGGTTCGCATAGATTTTAAATTTTTTAACAGCAGGGAAAATCGTTTCCCAGGGATGGAAAGTACTGTTTTCATCCCTCTGATCAGGTAACTTCCAAGTGTACTTTCACGGTATTATTCATAGAGAGTTAAGATAAATTTGAACGCGTCTTTAAGAACCATAAAGAAGCGTTCAAATCTACTCAGTCAGAGCAAAGAAATGAAAAGTTACATTTGTTAGGCATTTTTATTTCTATGTGTTAATTTCATTTTAATTTGTAAATATAGTTTATTTCTAGTTTATAATTTATTTTAATGTTTTATTTTTAGAACATTTATAATAAGACGTAGAAAATACACTCGAATGCACGATTAGTTAATAATATAAAAAATTGCCTGAACTTCTTCATGATCTGCAATCAACATCAAACAATATATCAACGCCACGGCTGTAGTATCGTGTCCCTAAAACTAGACAATTCTTTATTAACAAAAAATGTTAGCAAATCACTCTGAATGTAGCGAAAAAATGTCGCGAGTATTAAAGCAATAAAGACGAACATTTTTATTAAGTTTTGAACAAATATTTTTTCATTAGCCTCCGTACCTTCCCGTCAAAGGGTTAAAGTGGGTTCAAGCAAAATACTAACAAACTAACTAATGAAAAGAGTAGAATTAGTATTTTCGTTCTTCGTAAAGGAAAAATAGGCAAAGATTATAAACTATACAGCTTCGTCAGATATACATGCTTCTTTTTCTCTTTAAATATGTCTCTGCACGAGTTGTGCATTTAGCCAGTATCAAGTATTCATGAGTTTTCAGGTTTTGTCCGTGCAGAAACGGAGAAGGAATACAATTTCCTGCGGCCGGGCGGCCTGTCGTAAGAGGCGACAAAACAACCCACAGCCAGGTGGTAGGGCATTTGCCCGACTGGATGGCTACCATCCCTGGTCTAAAGTATGCACCATTACAACCTTGAGTTGTGTTCTGGTATTAGTGACCAGGTTCCAGTCTCCCTTAAGAGAGCAGCAGCGCATTTGTAGCACCTTTGGTGTTGCAAATGTCCATAAGCGATGGTAACCGCTTTCCATCAAGTGGGCCGTCTGCCTGTCTGCTGAACTCATGCAATAAAAAAAATGATAAGCCTATTCTGACGAAATTGCAGATCTTCGATTGACGCTAATGGATGGAATTCTTGGAACAACTCGAAAGGCCACCATTGACTACATAATTCTCATTTCTCACAAAACCACATAATTACTACTCAAAAACTACCAATGTCCTACCACTATTGTTTATTTGCGAGTAAATTTACACATTTTTAAAAGTAAACAACATACAACCTCCCTTTTCAGTTCCCACCAAAAACTCATGATGTGTATGATGTCAACGTCACATACTGTGACTGCTATTAATCTGACTTATCACTAAGCTGCCCGAGTATCACGTGAAAACTAATGAACGGATGTAAATTTAAATTCTGCTTGGAGGAATGTGAATCTTTAGGACGGCTCAACCTCTCATTAATCTACCTATCGTCTCAATCGTAGGTTTGCCTGATTTAAGTATACTGCTAATTCCAATGGCGTACCCGTGGCATGCCACTCTATTTTATAAATATTAAATAAGCGAAAATTCACGAAATATCGCTAACGCCATTTCTGCTACTTAATGGTAATACCACGACCACGTTCATGACCGCGATTTTTCGCGTTCCACTTGCTTGCGGACGTTACAAACATAAACTCCAGTGGAACGAATTATGGACCGTTGATGTCATTAAAGACCAGGGCTTTCCACTAGTAGCTCACAACGCCCAAAATGCTCCGTTAGCCGTTCCACAAGGCGACCGCGGTTATTGCGGTCGTGGCGAAAACGTTACTAATGACGTCATCATTTTTGATCACACAACGCTCACAATAACCCACGTCAAGAGGTGGGTCGAATAGCCGTTCCACTTGGATCTACGATTGTGACGCCGGCAAACAAGTGGAACGGGAAACATCGCTATCGTGAATACGACCACGGTCGTTGTGAGTCCCTAATGGAACGTAGCCGACGAACTACAAAAATGTATTTGTATTTGGTTTATTTGAAAATCGCGCCTTTTTCACTGTCAAGCGATAGAGGGAATAAATACTCTCTGGTCAAAGCCCGTTTCGAACCAGCTCTTGACATGGGTCGTGGTGAGCGCTGTGTGATCGAAAATAGTGACGTCATTAGTGAAGTTTTTGCCACGGCCACAACGACCGTGGTCGCTATGTGGAGCGGCTGACGGAGCATTTTGGGCATTGTGAGCTACTAGAAGAACGACAACAAAAATAAATCGTTGGACACGGTATAACTAGAATTCTTCTAACATAGAATTCTCTCGGAAAGAGGGAAACTTAATATAATTTAGAGAGACGACGTTCACGTTACTCATTGCCGTGGGGCATACATGAGTCAATTATCCATTACGTGTTTACCGTGTCAACATTGCTTAATGAATTTAATACTAAATTTGTTGGTATGGTGACAGCTATTTATTATAGTAATTGTTTACAGATAGCGAAATTTCTGGTAGAAACTTAAAGGCTGATTATGCTAATTAGTTTTATTTTTATAAAAAGTATTTTTTTTTTTTTATTGCGGGAGTTCAGCAGACAGGCTGATTAAAAGCGGTCACCATCGCCTATGGACATTTGCAACACCAAAGGTGCTAAAAATGCGCTGCTGCTCTCTACGAGACACGACAAAAACTACGACAAGAACTGTCTTATTTGGCATCGGTCAACGACCTACAATTTGGCTCTGGCCTCATCTTGAAAATTATTCTAAACTTTGAACAGTCAAGGAAACTTGACACTGGCCAAAAACACAAATCGTGTAGAGCTAGGTATTTCAAAGAAAAATAAAGATAATACTACTATAATATACCTACTTTCCTTACATCATTTTAGTACGGTACATACACAATTTTTGGACACGATTACATTGTTTTACTATTATTATCTAAGTAAACACATAATTTAACTAAAATTTTATTCAAACATTTTTAAGGAAAAAACAAGTATAAATACTCTAGACCAGGGGTGGTAGCCACCTGGTTTGTCCTTCTTTATTTTGCGAATATATAAAGTGAGGCTGGTAGTAATATATAATATATATGTATATATATATATATATATATATATATATATATATATATATATATATATATATATATATATATATATATATATATATAATATTTATATTTATGTATAATATTTCTATCCGTGCAGGAACGGAGAAAGAATACAATTACCTGCGGCCGGGCGGCCTGTCGTAAGAGGCGACTTAACAACCCACAGTCAGGTGGTACCTAATGCCGGAACACAACTCACGGTTGTTATGGCGACATACTTTAGACCAGGGGTGGTAGCCACCCAGTCGTGCAAATGCCCTACCACCTGGCTGTGGGTTGTTTAGTCGCCTCTTACGACAGGCCGCCCGGCCGCAGGAAATTGTATTCTTTCTCCGTTCCTGCACGGATAAAAATATAATTATATTTTCATATAGAAAATCATATTAATAACTAGGATATGCTCGTGACTTCGTCCACGCTTGACTTGAAATTCCCTTCGGATTCCCGGGACGCGAAGTACCGTAGCATTTAAAAAATAATATAAGCTAACGTTTAGTTTCGTTTAGTCGTTTAGTTGTGTTTAGTTTTCCCGTCAGAAGTTTCACAGTATTAGATATATCGAATAATTAACTTGAGTGTAGTGTAGCTTACCATTTCTGTTCCTTTTTCTAGATTATAAGTATTCAGTTTTGGTTTAGATTTATTGTTAGGCCTTAAATTTATGGTTATACTGTTGGATACTTTTAAAAAATTTTTTTTTTTTTTTTTTGTGAAAACTGTGTCGGAATAAGTTTATTTTTATGCACCCGAACTACTACAAACCGCTCCCGGGACAAATTCCCGAGGGATACCCAGGATAAAAAATATCACACATTAAATTTGCTATCAGATATACAATGCAAAAGTGGATGGATGCAGAAGTCGTGGAAGGCCACGACACACCTGCCATAATCAAATTGATCGTGTACTAGCGGAGGGTGATGTCAGGAGCCTTAAGAACAGACGAGCGTGCATGACAAGAGTTATGAATGTCAAAGAAGCAAGTGAGGTGTGTAAGAATAAGCCTGAATGGCGCTCTGTTGTTCGTGCCTACCCCGCAAAGGAACTGGCGTGAAGTTATGTATGTATGTAAATTTGCTATCGATCAGTAAAAAAAACACATTGGAATTCGACTTTTTATTAATCTGGCCTTTTTAAATAATTCCCAGTAGCGCAGAGTTTAAGTCTGAGAATTTGCTGTCGATCAGCGAAATACACATCAAAATCGGCCCCGTACCATTTTTACGTGAATCCCGAAGGAACAGACAAGAAATCTAAAAAAAAATTTCATCGTGTTCTCCATCGTTTATATAGTCTATCACAGTTTTTTTTTAATAGCTCCAATGTACAGACACGGTATTTTTAGAATTTTATAATATTATAGATTTCAGTAATAATAATTCAATATATATTTTTTTATGGCAGGAGTTCAGGAGACAGACAGACGGCCCACTTGGCGTAAAGCGGTTACCATCGCCTATGGACATTTGCAACATCAAAGGTGCTACAAATGCTCTGCTGCTCTCTTAAGGGAGACTGGAACCTGGTCTCTAATGCCGAAACATAACTCAAGGTTGTTATGGCGGCATACTCTAGACCAGAGGTGGTAGCCATCCAGTCGGGGAAATACCCTAACACCTGGCATAAATAAATTGAAATTAAATTAAATATTTAAATCTAAGAAAAAAGTATTAGTTTCGAGCGATTTTTCAATCACCCGATAAGATTCATAGCACAAAGTAATAACATGGTAAGATTAAAAATGTCATTTGCATGAATAAAGCAGTCGAATGGTTTTGTTGGAAAAATCTATGAAGAAAAGATTGTGCTTTTAGTTCGACATTTTTTGTTGAGAAACTCGAATTAAAATTGCGTTAGAATTATTATAGAATTTATTAGAACTATACAAACAGGTATAACACAGGTACAAATATAACCGAACGCAATAAGTCCAAACGTAATGCAGAAGATCGTAATTCAATAACACGCGCAAAGTCCGTCACTAAATAGATCACCGAATGTACACAAGTCTCGCCTTGATCGGTTCTCGCTCGACTGCCTCGTCCCTCAATCGCGGCATTGCTTTATACTGCACAGATGCAATATGTCTGTCCAGGCGCGTGGACCGAATTTCCTAGAATCAGTTTGTACTTTAAATCCGACACACCTGGCTAATGACTGTCATAAAAGATTACAATACACAATGGGCTGTTTTATAATCACAAATTTTAAACACGAAATAAACAAAAGAAGTCCAAATGCCGAAAGGTAATAAAATGTGTTTCTACAGGTATGCAGATGTGAATTTGTCTTTGTCGGCATCTAGGTCGTAACAATATTTTCTCTATGACATTAGTATAATGAGATTTTACAACAGGTTTCACATTTAAATTTACTCAGGTTATAATTTATTAGACTGATAACTTTTATCTGATGATTGAAACATCAGCCCTTAGTGATACATTGTAAGAATAATAATAGATGAGGAAAAAACATTAAATAAATTAACAAAAGAGTGAAGGGCTCGCACGGTATTAATTTATATTAATTAATCATTAATAGCGTGCCGTTTCTTACTGTTTAATAATTATTAAACAGTAAAAAAAGTTATGCTGGAGCAAGTGAGTGAGTTTGTATATCTTGGATGTGCTTTTAGCAGGGATGGAAGGTACACCGCTGATATGGAAAGAATAGTGAATTTGGGGAATAGTGTGAATGGAGCGTTAGGTAAAATTCTAGGCGCTAAGAACCTCAACCAGAAAGCCCAGCTTGCCATACACAACGCGGTGCTGGTACCTATGCTCACGTATGGAAGCGAGAGTTGGGTATGGAAGAGAGAGCATGAAAGTAGAGTAAACGCGGTTGAGATGCGAGCACTGCGCAAAATCTGCGGAGTGACGCTCGTGGACCGCGTTCCTAATACCGAAGTAAGAAAGAGAGTTGGTCTGAAAGAGAGTTTCGGGGTGAAGGTAAGGAAAGGAATGCTCCGGTGGTTCGGGCATGTGGAAAGAATGCATGATGAAAGAATAACTAAACAGATATACAATGCAAAAGTGGATGGATGCAGAAGTCGTGGAAGGCCACGACACACCTTCCATGATCAAATTGATCGTGTACTAGCAGAAGGTGATGTCAGGAGCCTTAAGAACAAACGAGCATGCATGACAAGAGTTATGAATGTCAAAGAAGCAAGTGAGGTGTGTAAGAATAAGCCTAAATGGCGCTCTGTTGTTCGTGCCTACCCCGCAAGGGAACTGGCGTGAAGTTATGTATGTATATAAAAAAAGTACAAAACATTAACCTTAATAGTAAATATTCACATCGTGATAGAACCATCCTACAATCATTCAAGTTGCTAGTTTGTCGATATTCTGTAGGATACACTTCGGAGAGTGTGCCGGGGAATAACACGGATTGGTTCCTCCCTCACCATTTTACCACCGGACAAGCAGACGTACGCGCTCACGCCACCGATATTTAGTAGAAATACAACAACAAAGCGGACGAAACGCTAGGCTTCCACTTTTATCATACGCACCGCTGAAGAGTGAAACTCTTTAGCGTCGTCTGCTTTTCCTCAAGAATACAATCTAAGTGTCTTCAAGTCTCGCGTGAGCAGATATTTTCTAGGTAAGCGTGCTCCACCTTAGGGTCAGCGCAGACAGAGAGGAATAATCCCCGCGCGGTCCCGGTCATTTTCTTTACGGATCGCGTACGCTCGAGCTTGCGCGCGACCTCGCGAACCTGCGCGAGTAAACCGTTCTGGGTTACCACTCTACAATAAACATGCCAGTTTGTCGCGAAAGTTCGTCAACGATGGTGGACTGGGATATGATTATAATTGTGCTGATAATGTCTGGATTAATATAGAATTTCTAGTAATAATGCTTAATAATAATTATGATTCCTCATGTCACAAAATCAGACTCCTGTATCAGTATTTGGGTCAGAAAGATACTCATGTATTGTGTAATATGCTTTATTTATTAATAATTGTCTTAATTTTAATTTAAAGCTTTTGATGTTGAGTTCCTTAATTTTACAGTGGTAATTTATTGTAAATTTTAGTCGCTATACAGAGTAGACTGTTTTGAAACAAAATGGTTTTTTAAGGAAGTGAAAGCATGTAGCTGTTATGTCGTTTACTGTTGCATTTAGTGTATAAATGTAGATCATTTTTAACAAACAAAGCAACTTCATAAATGTATAATGATGGTTATATTTATTATTCGTTATGTAGGTACTTCGAATTCAATATCTAAAAAAATGACGTCATCCCTCTTTAAACTCAGTGACAACACTGAAAGTACGCGCATGACGCGGGCGCCGACTCGACGCCGCGCGAGGATTCCCGCGTATCTTCGAGGACGCGTTTGTCCGGTTCAAGCATTTATGCACTTTATTGCAATAATTTTAAAGTTTATTTTCAAGTGCGTTAATAAAGTCCTCTCCACTGCGCTCCGTTCTATCTGCGCTCACCCTTAGACTGCATTTCTATCTGACATTAGGCGCAATGTCAGTCAAACGCGAACCTATTCATCATTAAAAAAAAATATCTTGGTTACATATATATCTTGGGACCCAATGCTATTCCTGTATGTTGGCATTGAGAAGATATTCAAAGCACGATTCCATTACGGTAGTATCAAAAATTCGTATTCTATTAAATCCACAATATCTTCTCAACGTCGTCATAGCAGAATAATAGTAGAAAAAAATAGTAGGTATTACCATTAGCAGAAATGGCGTTAGCCGAAACGAATATTGAAAAGCTACCAAAATTCTAAATATTTCGCTTATAAATATTAATAAAATTTAAAAAATTAACAAAATAGCGAAATCAGGATAAGTTATGATTGAGACGATAGTCTCTGGCGAATTTAGACAGCCTCTATGGTGAGCCTGTTTTAGCCGGCCGAAGGGAGTTTTTGGCGGGAACTGAAAGGGGACGTCGTGCTGTGCAGTTTTATTTTCTAAAAATGTGTAAAATTACTCTAAAATGAACAATAGTTGTAGGATATTGATAGTTTTTGAGTAGTAATTATGCGTTTTTGCGAGAAATGTAAACTGTATAGTCAAATGTGGCCTTTCGAGTTTTCACAAGAACTCCGTTGAATGGTGTGGATTGTAACCTACAATACAACAGCGCCTGGCTTAAAGGCCTAGTTGCCAAGCCTTAAACATAAAATAATAAAAAAGTAGTCGGCTGAACTCGCTGAAACGCAAAAACTCCAGGTTCGAATGCCTTGCATGGTAAGCCTTTAGTTTCTTTCAACATGTCACTGCATTTGCCAAAAATCTTACATATTTCTTCCATATGTCTTTTTAACATTACAAACGAATCCGACAATAAAAATGTCGACATTTTCCAAGTTGTAAGGGGAAATTGGGGGGACAGAGATAGATATACATAAATACTATTATGCAAAAGTGGATGGATTCAGAAGTCGTGGAAGGCCACGACACACCTGCCATGATCAAATTGATCGTGTACTAGCAGAAGGTGATGTCAGGAGCCTTAAGAACAGATGAGCTTGCATGACAAGAGTTATGAATGTCAAAGAGGCAAGTGAGGTGTGTAAGAATAAGCCTAAATGGCACTCTGTTGTTCGTGCCTACCCCGCAAGGGAACTGGCGTGAAGTTATGTATGTATGTACAAAAAGAGAATGAATATCTATGTACTATGTAACCGTAATTTCCACGATATTGATAATTTTTTGGGAACAAAGCCTATATTCTTGAGAAAGGTATTACAGTCTACTTCATAAAGGTTTATGATATCTGTGTACCTACGACATAAGATTTTTTTTATTAATAAACTAAATTATCTATATATGTAATTTTGTATTCTATCACGAATATATAGACAGAAAAATCCTGAGACCCCCGTCTATATAGAAGTTTCACTTCAAAAAATGCTTGTGTCAGCTCCGACGCACGACTTGCGTTTACCTGATGGATTTTATTTTAGATCTTATTTAAATTTGAAATTATATAATAATAAAAACGTAACGCCTTTGAGTTAACGCTTGTATTATTTCACTCCTCATATAATTTCCATACCGGGGCCCGTATAAGACAAACAATTCTTAAGAAGCTCCAAAAATATTTTAAAAAATTTCGTTTTTTTTTTTAATAATCTCATATTTACTATGAAAAGGTGCTGTGGCCCTTTTTAGGTCCAGGCCATAACATTAATCACCGTTTAAATTCCCGCCAAAAATTTTATCACCATAGACGTAAAAAAGAACTTACCGTAGATAGAAGACAAGATGAAATCTAAAATAACAGCATTATATCCACACCCTTCTTGTCTGTCCTCTTTAGTTTCTCGACAAGTTTCTGGCAGTTTTCTTCTATCACGACCGCGAAGTTCTTAAGTTATTGAAGTGGAATGTTGGAGTTAAAATCTTTTTCCTCTTATGCCAACTTAGACCTAAAAATAAAATAAAATCTATACATACATACAGATAAATAAAATTGAAGTGTCTGTTTGTTATGACAAAATAAAAATTTTGAAAAAATCAGGAAGAATAATTCGGACCAGGAGATTCTGAAAATGCAATTTCTAGAATGTTTGTCTGTCTATCTGTCTGCCTGTCTGGATGTTACAGCAAGTCTCTGAAACGGCTGGATCGAATTTGACAAGACGTTCACAAGCAGATAGCTGATGTTATCAAGAGTAAATTGGCTATATTTTTTTAAGGTTAAGCGGACACCGCTGGTTAGTTTATAAAGTCTTTGTTATAAATCTAATATATTTATTGAATAAAAATCGAAATGTGTGCTGGGACACATAGTAGAAGTGAAACTTCAACGAATAAGTGGAAAAACGAATGGCAACAGATAAGTGGCAAAACGAATGGCAGGAAAATTTTAACTTAAAGTTTTACGGGCAGATTGTTAATGTACTTGTCCAATTTGAAAACCTGCCCGTAAAACTTGAAGTTAAAATTTTATTGCCATTCGTTTTTCCACTTGTCCGTTGAAGTTTCACTTCTACTATGTGTCTACGCACATTTCGATTTTCACAGGTTTACTGCAAATTATAATTTGGTTAGGTTAGGCATATTTTAATGAAAGCATTTTTTATTTAAACATATTTTATTCTATCTAGTCTACTCTAAAATTATGTCGCCTCTCACCACGTCTAGTCTAAATTTATGCCGCTCCTCCACGCGGCCGTAACGCTTTTTCATGACAGAAATATTCTAAGATCTCGTCTATATAGAAGTTTCACTTCAATAAGTAAATAAACTCTACCAGCCTAAGGGCAAATCGAAGGCTTTTCGCAACGTCTCAGCTAATTAAGCTTGATAACCTGATAACTGAATTGCAATCAACATTCATATTAATTAATACAAGAACAAAAGACTTGCTTATCAAAATTACTTGAGAAGCAAGTCTTTTGTTCTTATATTAATTATTTATATCGTGATTCAAAAGTTGTGAATTAATTACTTCCTCAAACAACAAAAACCGGAATATTTACCGGCTGTAATAATATTGTTTTTACATTTACCCGGTTCAAAAATTATAACAAGAATTTATTTTCAATGTCTAGTACTTTAAATAAACACAGTGTTGTTATTCGGCTGGCCCTTAGCATTTGAAGTCTCAAAATAATAATAGTGGCCAAGTTGGGCACTCGGCCCTTTTATTATTTTGAGAAATTTTAAGAATGATTAAAAAACGGCTGGTCGACGTCACAGAAATGAAGGCTGGAGCTTACCTCACCCAGGGAATTAGTGTTTGTATTCAGCGAGGTAATTCTGCCAGTATCTGGTGTAATAATACAGGTGTTACTTTTTTTTTCAAAATTAGCCGATTCGATTCCTGATAAGGGTAATTTTTACATGACATCCGAACAAACAAACAAACACAAAAAATCTAAAAAAAGACTACACTTTTACAACCTGCCCATTGTTTCGACTTCCCAACGAGCTTGGGACGAGCCGCTCTGCGAACTGACACGAGAAAATCTTTTACAAACGTGTTCTAGGTCGACAGAGCGCGCTCGCCTTTTGGCCGTTGCTACTTGGGAGTCTGGACAATGGCTGCAGGCACACCCATCCTTCAATACAGGCACTATCGAAGATCTCGCCATGCCAACCTCAATGACATCATCCGCCGGGCTCTTGTCAGCGTCGGCGTACCGGCCGTATTAGAACCGAATGGCTTGGTACGCGACGATGGCAAGAGACCGGATGGTATGTCACTTATTCCTTGGAAGATGGGACGGCCGCTTGTTTGGGACGCGACATGTGTAGACACTCTAGCCCCGTCACATCTTCCAATGACTGAGTTAGAGGCTGGCAACGCTGCTTCAAAAGCTGAAGCTCTCAAGCGGCGCAAATATGGAACCTTAGGAAGGGGTTACATATTTGTGCCGTTTGGAGTTGAAACATTAGGTCCGTGGGGTCCGTCGGCAAAGAGTTTCTTCAAAGAGATTTGCAAGAAACTCTTTGATGCCACCCGTGATCAGAAGGCTGGCTCATATTTCGCCCAACAAATAAGCATCGCCATACAGCGCGGCAATGCAGCCAGCCTTCTGGGCACGCTCCCATCTAGCAGCGATTTGTTACACAGTCTCTAATCGCTTGTACTGTATATTAAATAACAATAATCCATAGAGGTGTCAAAAATATGTCAATCTTGGTCATATTTCCGAGGTAACCCTTGTAGTCAAGACGCATTTATTCATTCAATCGTATATATATATATATGTGTGTATGTGAGTGTGTGTGTGTGCGTGTGTCTGTGCGTGTGTGTGTGTGTGTGTGTGTGTGTGTGTGTGTGTGTGTGCGTGCGTGTGTGTTTGTGTGTGTGTGTGTGTTTGTGTGTGTGTGTGTGTGTGTGTGTGTATGTGTGTGTGTGTGTGTGCGTGCGCGCGCGCGTGTGTCTGTGTGTGTGTGTGTGTGCGTGTTTGTGTGTTTGTGTGTGTGTAGTCAAGGTGGGGAAGTCCATTGTGGGTTAAATTTGTATACCTCTTGTTGTTTACCTGTTTTAAACGAAATTTAACGTGAACTACAATTTAAACATAGAATTAAACGGTGAGTTAGTTTTACTGACCGATTTGTTACCATCGTTCCTTTTAAATAACATATAGATAGATAAAGAAAGTTAAACAAACCATCCTTCTATTCTTATTAGCTTTTCAATAAGTCAATAACGTTTTGACGGATGGTATTTCATATAGAATCCATTTACGAGTATCTGTCAACGTCGGAAGAATCTATAGCATTATAGAGATAGGAACGTTCATACAAATCGTGCTTACCTGTGTTACAGTTTGAGTTTCATGTTACTCTTCGAGCATCGAAGCTTTTTTTTTTAAGGCGGGGGAAATGCTATTTACGCACAATACTGGGTCCTTTGCAAGGGATTAGACCATAGTTGGTCATGAAGGCTTTCCCCTTTGATAAGGGGCAATCCGAACAATAATCAAGCCAGCTTGTGTGGAGACTCAGAGAAGTTGCACGGGCAACAACCGCTACCCACTAAAACTACCCTCCTCCAATGTGCCCCGCGCTTTTTATGTAGGAAAGGCTGAGACTTAGAACGTAGTTACGCCCAGTCCGATCTAGCGCAAAAAGTGCCTGAATGTGCCCCGGGAATCAGAACACATTCACTCCCTTGATAGCTAAAGGCCCCCCGAAGCGGTATTATTCAGTGTAGGAAGTCATGCGCATACCTGCGTCTCCGGATGCCAGCCAACCGCCGGCGTCCGCGTGGAGTCGCATTAGTACGCGCAATAATACTCCTCTCCCTATCTCGTTCGGCGGCCTCTTTGAGAGACATTACCGTCTCACAAAAAGTAACCGCATCCCCTCAGGTATCGCTGCTATGCAGCATGGCTTTCACTAGACTGCAGAGCGAGTCGATCGCTCCTACTTGTGTCTCGAGTTCGAAACGCTGCGGCGCCCATGCCGCGCACTCGACTAGCGTGTGAAACGCCGTGTCGGGTGCGCCGCACTGGCGACATTCCGGGGAAGGCAAGCAGCCCACAATGCGACACAGATACTTATCGAAACACCCGTGTCCGGTAAGTATCTGTGTCATCCTGAAAGTCAGGGTTCCGCTTTCGCGGGTGACCCATTCCATCAGCTGCGGCCTGATTGCCTCCACCGTATAGCCGCTGGCCGCAGGGTTTTCCAACTCTTGAAACCAGATGGCAAGCATGGAGGCGGTTTCCCGCTTCCTGATCGCCTCGATTTCGACCTCGAGCATCGAAGCTGCCTCTAGTAACGTCATCCGCCTACCTGTCAAAATCAGTCAGTGACATGACTTTTGAAAACAAATCGTTGTAATTTATATACTTAGTCTGGCCATAAATACTGTTACAATTAAAAAGAAACAAAAGATTACATTTGAATTTGGAATCTGTCATTTTTATATGATTGTCATTGTGTTTTCTATAAACTACTATTGTGTTTGGTGGGGTGTTAGCTATGAAGGAGTGGCTGAGCCATATTTTTGTGAAAAAGGTATCAAAACATCGGCACGAGTGTATCAAGATACCATTCTTGAGAAGGTAGTTAAGCCCCTTAACAACACTATGTTTAATAACCAAGAATGGTCCTTCCAGCAAGACTCGGCGCCGGGTCATAAAGCTTGGTCCACGCAGTCTTGGTTTGAAATTAACGTTTCGGACTTCATCAGAGCTGAAGATTGGCCGTCGACTAGTGCCGAACTTAATCCGCTGGATTATGATTTATGGTCAGTTTTAGAGAGTACAACTTGCTCTAAACGCCTGATAATTTGGAGTCCCTAAAACAATCCATACGATTGGCACTGAAGAATTTTCCCATGGAAAGCGTGCGTGCTTCTATTGATAACTGGCCTCAACGTTTAAAAGACTATTACAGCCAATGGAGACCACTTCGAATAAGCTTTTTATATTTTAAATTGTTTTATATTTATGTATTAAACTAACACACTGTAAAACTTATAAATGTTATTTGCAATAGAAAGAAAATTTTGTTACAATATTTATGGCAAGACTAGGTACATAACGCTGATATTAAACGAATCAAGCAAATTAACCAATTTGGTTGATTCAATTAATTGGTTTCATTCAAACGTATTGAAAAGCTTGAACTGCAAAGATACTACGCTGTTCATTATATATAGATCACTTTGATTGATTCGTCGAAATTAAAAGACAGAAATCAAACGTCTACAATGGCCTCTGTTGTGGAGTAAGCTTAGCCTTTGCCGGCCTACCTCACTGCAACGCAGAGGCTCCGGGTTTGATTCCTGGTATAGCAAATTTCGGAAACGTATTTTCTCCGTTATTTACTATGGTCTGGGTGTCTGGGATCGGTCCCAAAGTTGTAGTACGTTGTATATTATCCATAGCACAAGCGTAACTTGCTTAATTTGGGGATATATAATTTGTGTGTTTGTCTGCCTATTATTATTATTATTTTGTATTTCTTTAAACACCACGGGCCATAAAAATGGCCCGGACATTTGGAGGGCTTGCGTGGGGCCATGGGGAGGCCAACACGTAGAGGCCCTTTGACAAATTTAATCTAAATGTGGCGTGACACTGACCGGCAATTATCCCTGTCTACACCATATAGTAATGCACCCAAGGACAAGCCCCGGCCATTGTAGGACTATTATGGAAAATGAGGACAAAAAGTACCGGGCTATTGGGGTGAACTGCTAGTGGTACAAGGGGTCTGGGAATATGGGGACTATGGCGTCTGCCCGTCGCAATGTTCGGGGAACATGGAAAAATGGGCAGACGGTGACTCGCCACTCCCTGCATGGGCCCTTAAAAATGCCATAGAAGGCAGGGGCAACATGGGTGTGAGTGGCTAAGGGGTGTAGAGAGGTGGGCTGCAGGTTCACCGTAGCTACTTCTGACGTGATGCCATTTATCACTTCTACCCCTGGAGCTTGAGTCTTAGCTCTAGCGATCTCCACTCCGTCCCGGCTGGTTAAGGCAAGCACGGAGGTGTCGCTACTCACCTAAGGCTTCGCCACAAAGCCCCCCTGCGGGCAATGTTATTATTATAATGGACTTAATGGAATATTTTTAATCTATCTAACTCTACAGGACGTGCCCGCATCCTTGCCGTTTCCCGTAAAGAGTCAGGTGTCTGGCTCCAAGCTATCCCCTCCCCAAATATAGGTACATTGATGCAGTGCCGTAAACAGGGCGGTGCCACCGGTGCCCAGGCACAGGGCGTAGACTCTGGGGGCCGCAAGAATGGCCAGACCAGGCAGGCATTTTTTCGGTTTGCTCCTGATAAATTCCCGCTGCGCCCCTAGTGCTCGATTCCAACACATACGTACGTACATGCCAGTATCATCAAAAACGTCTGTTAAATTAGACAAAACATCGCGCTCATTTTTTTATTCTAGTTCTTTAAAAAAAATAGATTTTTGTTCCGAAATATTAGATAGTTAGTCCACCAAAACCAAGGTCCTTGCCTTATTTTATCACCCTGAATAAAATAAAGTAGGCATGTACATAGCATTGCTCTAGCTAGTGTACCTATAATATCTAAAAAAATGAGAGCGCAGTTATAGAAGCTCGCATAGGGCGCATAAAAGGCTTTTTACGGCACTGCATTGATGAATAATACTTCCTTTTCTTTGGCTATAAATCTGCGCTTGGGATCTAGCATATGTGCATACACCACACACATGCGTCTGTAGAACAGAGGTAATCAGCCCGGGATACTACGGTCTTTGTTGCCGCCGCAGTGCCGGCAGATGGTCACGCCACGCCGCCTTGAATGATGTCTTACGGAGGGCGCTTGCCACCGCTAACGTGCCGGCTTTATTGGAGCGACTGGAATGACTCTAATTCCCTGGCAGCGTGGCAAGCCTTTGGTGTGGGATGTCACTTGCGTAGACACCTTGGCCGCATCCCATTTACCAAACACGTCTAGATCAGCCGGTTCGGCAGTGGAAACAGCTTAATCACTCAAGCGGAGCAAATATGCAACCCTCAGTGAGAGTTATATGTTTGTGCCATTTGCTGTCGAGACGCTTGGACCGTGCGGTCCTGAGGCCATGAGCCTCTACCAAAACTTGTCAAAACGACTCATTGACCCTTTAGATGATCAGATGGCTGGTGCTTACCTCAGGCAACGGATCAGTATGGCGATCCTGCGAGGAAACGTAGCCAGCCATCTGGGCACCGCACCCATAGAAGACGGTGATCTAGGCTCAGTATTCTACTTATAGTCTTGAGGGTCTATGGGTAGAATACAATACAAATAATTTAAATTTTCTTTTATTGTATTCGATTAAATATCATTTTATAATTGTTTTGTGAATAAACAGTTATCATTCTTTTTTTTTTAATGTCCATCTATAATATTAATCTGTAAATGGTTTGAATTTGTACAATGCGTTTATTTAAAGTCTTTTAAAAAGATTCAGTGAAATTTAATAGGTAAATTCATGTTGTTGAATTGGAAGAAACATAATACGCAATAGTAGGGTAAACTATGCCATTGTTGGCACCCTACCTAATGATTTGATTTGCACCTAATCAATCTACTTGAGATATTAAAAAATCTTATTTTTATTTTAAACCTATACAGTAATTTTATTTTTATCATTATATATAGAAAACCTAAGGCTTCAAAATGAAGAAATATTAGGATATCTTAACGTTTTGTAAAAAAAAAATAGTTATTTTCCGTTTTTATTGAGTTTACGCTTGAGCGGCATAAGCAAGAGCTGCGTGTCACCGAGATAAATCTGCTGCGGTGGACGTGCACGATCACGCGGAAGGATCTCATTAGTGACACCCACACCCACATCAACCTTCGTATTCATGATATAGCATGCCAGACATTGTATTAATTGACGTGTAACTAAACATTTAATTTTGTATGACCATGGCAAATACAGTGAAACCGTTTAACTTTGTTATCATTCATGCACAACTATTACCTGTTTTTCTACAAATAAAGATTCATTCATTCGTTCTTGCATTCATAGCAAACAAACTGCTAGAGTATCGCCTACGCTGGTAAGACCGCATTTTTAACCGACTTCAAAAAAAGGAGGAGGTTCTCAATTCGTCAGGATCTTTTTTTTATGTATGTTCATTGATTACTCCGAGATTTATGATCCGATTTACGTGATTCTTTTTTTGTTCGACGCGGAATAGCTTCCATTTGGTCCCCTAAAAATTTAACATAGTTTTCATTTTACGAACATTTTTTTGTTCCCGTTTCTTGGGACCTATATTTTTTAAGGAGCGCGGCACCTTTCGTAGGTCTACCCATACATAGCTAGACACTAAAAAGTAACAAATAAAATAAAAAAACTTCGTTTAAAAAAACCGACTTCAAAAACTAAAAAACTAAAAAGTATATATATATTAATAATAATAGCTTTAGAATAAGTTATTATATACTTTTTAGTTTTTTAGTTTTTGAAGTCGGTTTTTTTTAAAGTAGTTTTTTTTTGCTGATACCCGCTAGTTATGTAGGCGGCTAAACGGCCTCTGTGATTGAGTGGGCTAAGCCTTTGACGGATTACCTCACTGCAATGCAGAGGCTTTGGATTCGATTCCTGGTGTAGTAAATTTGGTGATATGTGTCTCGGGAGTTGTGCTCTTTCCCCATCCCAAAAGTGGCCAACGTACCTAAAGAAGTTTGCACTGCAACAGGGGCGTAGCTACCGCCGTATCAACCGTGTCAATGATACGGGGCCTCCAGGCTACAGGCAGTGCCGTAAATAGGGCGATGCCACCGGTGCCCAGGCACAGGGCGTAGACTCTGCGAGGCGCAAGAATGGCCAGACCAGGCAGGACTAACATTTTTTCGGTTTCCTCCTGATAAGTTCCCGCTGCGCCCCTATTGCTCGATTCCAACACATAAGTACGTAACGTCTGTTAAATTAGACAAAACATCGCGCTCATTTTTTTTTTTTGACAGTGCACGAGCGTATTTGTGTTCTAGTTCTTTAAAATAATAATTATTTTTTTTCAAAATATTAGATAATTGGTCCACCATCACCAAGGTCTTTGTGCGTTATTTTATCACCCTGAATGAAATAAAGTAGGCCTATACATAGCATTGCTCCAGCTAGGGTACCTATAATATCTAAAAAAAACAAGGGCGCAGTTATAGAAGCTCGCATAGGGCTCATAAAAGGCTATATACGGCACTGGCTACAGGGGCCCCGAAAATGTGTAATCAAATTCCTAAAATGTTATCCACAATCTTTTATAGGTTAATAACATTTTTGAGAATAACTGCTGGCCCACAAGTTACGGGGCTATCAGGCTGGTCATTATTGTTTATAGAAGCAGAAAATTTAGAAAAACATAAATCGCCTTCAGCTATGGATGATTTGATAAATAAGTTTGCAGAAAAAAGACAAAAGTGTATCTTTGATTTTAATTGTTTGTCTAACTTAGCTCCTAGGAGCATTAGGTTTAAGTAATAACTTAAATTAATATATAATTATTTTAATTCAATAACGAGCATTTATTTTCATAAACTACATTGATACAGGGTCCGTCTAAGGCGAGCTAGGTCACTGCACTGCAATCTCCGTCTATGGTTTAAAGATACGCATCGATAGACAGATAGGCATGTATGTCCTTGACTTCTTATTAATTTATGAAATCGACTAGAAATAATCGAAGAAATTTCAATAAATTTAATATTTAACCAACGATATTGCTCTTGAAAATATTTATGAAATTAGCGTGTTCAAGCAAACAAACAAATAAACTTTTCTAAACGTATTAAAAATAAAAAACCAAAGACATTATAACTAAAATGAAATATGAAATAAATAATGATAACCTAATATAATAAAAGAAAACAACTTATTTATAATTGTATTCTGTCCATAGTCCTTCAAGACTATAAGTACAATACTGAGCCTAGATCACCGTCTTCTATGGATGAGGTGCCCGGAAGGCTGACTATGTTTCCTCGCTGGATCGCCGTACTGAGTCGTTGTCCAAGGTAAAGAAAGAAAAACTTTATTTGAAGAATAGCATTTTTATACACAAAGCATATTTTGAGAATTTGTACGCCGCATTTTCAGCAAACAAGGTTTGCTTGCACTCAGCATATTGCTGTGTCGGAACAGTATCCGACACAACCCTGTTTTCACAGTGCAAACTTTCCTTTTAGCGTAAGATCAAAACGACCTACGAAGGTACTTGTGCCTGCCTTCTGATCACATGAGTCAATGAACCGTTTAGATCAATTTTGATAGAGGATCATGGCCTCAGGACCGCACGGTCCAAGCGTCTCAACAGCAAACGGCACAAACATATAACTCTCATTGAGGTTTGCATATTTGCGCCGCTTGAGTGATTCAGCCGTTTCCACCGCCGAATCGGCCGATCTGGACGTGTTTGGTAAATGGGATGCAGCCGACGTGTCAATGCAGGTCGCATCCTACACCAAAGGCTTACCACGCGCTAAGGAATTAGAGTCATTCCGTCATAATGCCTACCATCGTCACGTGCAATACCACAAGTGCCCTCCGTAAGACATCATTCAAAGCGGCGTGGTGTGCCACGTGAGCAGCTGCCAGCACTACGGCAGCAACAAATTATTACCTCTGCTTCACAAACGCATATGTGCGATGCATATAGCGAAAACCGAAGCGCAAGTTTATAGCTTAAGAAATTATATTTATTAATGTTTAAAAGTGGTTTCTTT
The DNA here is from genome assembly GCA_019925095.2 of Dendrolimus kikuchii. Classification (NCBI taxonomy): domain Eukaryota; kingdom Metazoa; phylum Arthropoda; class Insecta; order Lepidoptera; family Lasiocampidae; genus Dendrolimus; species Dendrolimus kikuchii. The sequence goes on along the minus strand of CM034402.1, from coordinate 20,698,451 downwards.
AAACAGCGCTTCTTTTATTTTCTTAGACTGCAAATTAAATTTTTATTTATTCGGTTTCTCATATCGCTTATATGTACACTAATATTTGTTTAACTAGAGATGATTAAATCTGTGAATAGATTGAATTTGTACTCTGAATTAAAATTAGAAAATATGAATGTTTTACTCCAAATAAACATTCGGATTCAGTAAATATAAAAAGATACCTACAACTACGTTCTAATAATTGTAAGCTGACTCGGTGGTCTTCTTTCTCTTGGCCATTTGAGGCGGCGAGGAGGTTTAGGCCTTGAGGAAAACCTCTTTGCCCCGGCTTCTACTCGCCGGACAATTACCCGTCGGTGGCGGGGTTTGGAGCTATTAGAGCCTTCCTAATGGTGGTCTCTCAACGGCTCTCGTTGGCCAGTCTGCGGCATCCGCTGGCCTTCGCGGGCTTTGCGTTGACTTCGTCTGCGGCTTAGTTGGCCATTCGTTGGCGTTCTGTCAAACATTTTCCGCGTCAACATCGCTACAAATTTCTCAACACTAAGGATGCCTACATCACGGGCGATTACATCATTTCGGACGTACCGACCCACTCTTACACACACTCGCAGGGCAATGTTTTGTCGCGCTTGGATTCTACATTTTCGTGTGGCCGAGCACAGTGCATACCATGCTGGGTTGTAAGCGTGGCTTTTTATTTGATTTTTAACCTACTTCCAACAGGAGGTGGTTCTCAATTCGACATTTTTTTTTTTTTGGATATTTGTTAGGTACGCCATTTCTCCGTCGAAGCAAGAAGTATTCTTTCGAACCTCGACGATGTTTACCAAAGGACCACTGATATGACCGGTATATTTAAGTCTATATTGTTGTTTTTAGTTCAATCGCATATTTCTTGATAAAGAAATCACTGTTTTGGATCGCTCGTATAAGATATATGTGAAAATTTCGTACAATTATCATTGACTTAATAGGTCATGTTTATGTTTGGTTTTTTAGTATTTGTTTGTACTTGGGCTGCATCTGCGAGTATGTTATATATATACTTATACTGCGTGTGAACTGCACGTACATTTTTTTTAATTGCTAGAGTTCAGCAGAAAAGTGGTGCTACAAATGTGCTACTGCTCTTTAAAGGATAACTGGAACCAGGCCACTAATACCGGAACACAACTCAAGGTTAATGCAGCATACTCTATACCAGGGGTGGTAGCCATTCAGACGGGAAAATAACCTACCAGTTGGCTGTGGGTTGTTTTGTCGCCTCTTACGGCAGGCCGCCCCAACGCAGGAAATCCATTCCTACACGAATAGAAGTTATAATTATATTTTAAAATGCTTTATATTTTCATTAAAATATTTTTAAGTATAACTCAAAGTTGGATATGCAAACGACTTTTCCACCTGATGGCAAGTGACTCTCGCTGCATATCGTCATTTGAAGAGAAAAGTCAAGGATCTGGAGGAGCGTAAGCTAATCCAATGTTCCTGAGCTCACAATCTTCCATCATGAAATCGTTGAGAAGGAGGTTCTTCAGCGCAGTACGACGTACCTGACAAATTAAATTAAATATTTTATTGCAAACTAGGATATGCCCACAACTTCGGCCACGCTTGACTTGTAATTTCCGCGGGATTCCCCGAGACACAAAGTACCGCAGCATTAAAACAAATGGAAGCCATCGTTATAGTGTCATTTTTTTTATTGCTCAAGCACAACAGACAGGCTGACCGGCCTGGCCCCAACTGTGATGGAAAGTGATTAGCCTCGCCTATGCACATCAGCAATACCAGAGGCGCTGCCAATGTACTCTCGGCCTCGAAGGGGACACTGGAAACTGGCAACTGATGCCGGAACACAACTCAGTTGTTATAGCGTCATACTCTAGACCAGCGGTGGTAGCCATCCAGTCGGGCAGTGCCCTACTGGATGTGTCGGACTATGCACCCGAACAAATTCAAATCGCTCGTGGGAAAATTCCCGCGGAATGCCCGGGTTAAAAAGTAGTGCAGGTTTTAACTCCCAAGAATTAGCTGTCGATGAGCGAAAACGTCATCAAAATCGGCCCAGTAGTTTTTACGTGAATCCCGAATAAACAGACATCCGACAACAGGCAAGAAATTTAAAAAAAAAATGCACGTGTTCTCCGTCGTTTGTCCAATCCAGTTGTTATATTTTTTAAATAGCTTCAATGTACAGACACGGCATGTTTAGAATTTTATGATATTTTTTTCATTGCATGAGTTCAGCAGACAGGCAGACGGCCCACTTGATGGAAAGCGGTTACCATCGCCTATGGACATTTGCAACACCAAAGGTGCTACAAATGCCTTGCTGCTCTCTTAAGGGAGACTGGAACCTGGTCACTAATGCCGGAACACAACTCAAAGTTGTTATGGCGGCATACTCTAGACTAGGGGTGGTAGCTATCCAGTTGAGAAAATACCCTACCACTTTATTATAGATTTCACAAAAATGTGAATATTTTTTCTTAATTCTTATGCTGCGACTTCATCTGCGTTACAGTTAAAGAAGGCTGTGGTCAAATGCGACTTAATTAAAGCATTAAAATATCACGTCGGTAAAGTATAGCCACAATAGTGTATATTATACATACGCCATCTGTCAATATTTATACGTCACGCATTTGAAATTGCGCATTACAACCATCGCCTGATCTGCGTGAAATGGCCTACAGCTTTAACTTTAGCCCAGACGAAGCCGTACTAATAAAATAAAAATATTGTATTTTCTTTCATAGTTAAAATACAAGTGACTATGTACGAGTCGGACTAGCAATAAAATAGAATAATCATATTATTAAAGCTTTCTGGGGTTTAACATTTAATATGGATCGAGATTTTATATTTCAAGTCGTGGTAGTTTAGTGGCTAATTTCATGCTTTTTCAATAAAGTAGGTTCGAATCCCAAATAGACTAGGAAAACATGAAATGTTGTAGGCTATTTTTAAGATTTAAAATTTCAATCACGACATGTTGAAACATCTTAAGACACTCGTTTATGAGTTTAATCCGTGAGAGAAACGCCCAACGTAACTCATTCCGTAGTCCGCTGATCAACTTGAAATCTATGGAATTCCACTGAAGTGGCATGATTCCTTGTATAGTTTTTATATACAAAAAAATCCGTATATATGTATATATATATATATCACGATAACTTAACGTGCAGGTTTTGCACCAATCAAAAATCTTAACACCTAAAGCTAAGAGTCATAAACACGTAAATTCGCGATAATTCCTTCAAAATTCCAAATAAAATTAAGAATAATTTACGTTATGTAATATAATTTCTATTTATAACCTATTTTATAACATGATATTATAATAATATAATAATAATTTTATTTCGAATCAATTCAAGTATTAAGTGACGTTAATTTTTAGAAATTGGTAAACCTGCGCGTCAAATTATAATGAACGGAGAATAACACTAAATTTATGTCTTTCTCTTAGGACACATTTTTAACGGCCCTCAGACATTCCCACAAGAACATCGTGTTCTTGATAACGCAAGAATCGATTCAACATTATCCTTTTTAGCTCTTTTCTCACGGTGCTCTTGCGGGAATGTGGAGCGCCTATTACTGTGCTATAATCAACATTTAACAAGCTCTCTTGCCAAACTCGTTTTCTATTGGACCGTTCTAGATCGTGTTAAGCAGTTTCTACTTTCTACTATATTCAGATTTACAGCAAGTGTCTGGCTCTTGGCTAGTCTCAGTTCTTCTCTGATGAACATCATCTCAGGGCGCAGATCGCGGTGCGCGAATGGATCCATATCGATCCTCAGCTTTGGGTCTATGTTCGACAACAGCTGATCGCTGTAAACCACAAGTAAAAATATTCTAAATTATCTATGTAAGTTCATCCACATCTTGATTATACAAAATCGCGGTACCTAAAATAATTCTCAAGATGTTTTTTAAAGTAGCGATGCAGGCATTGAGTATTTACATGCTGCCCCTATAGACACTTCGCGCTCGAAAATTCGAAACGATGACAGAGGTCGAAATAGTTGCAGCTCTGGCACTTTGCCTACTAAATGTATCTAATTAAGTATATGAGTATTTTGAATAGTTATATCCGTCAAAAAAACCATAACAACCGTCTTGAAAGATGACGGACAATATAAATACAATGTAATACAATATTGTAACTAGCTAGCGGCCAGTGGGCATGAGAACAATAGCTAGGATGCACTCGTAAACACGAAATTGCGATCACGCTGCTCATCCTTTGACTTGAGCACGAAAAAGCGATAACGAGGGGAGTGTAGGACGGGAGGAGGGAGGGAAGTGTGGCAACGGCAGCAATAATGGCAGTACAAATGTTGTGCTTGCACAACGCTCGCGCTGCCCACTTTCCTCCCTCCGCGGATGGATGTAACGTGAGGGATATTTTAAAGAAGGTACTAACAAATTAGCCCCAACATCTGCTTCCAACGCTCCTGCTTCCTCCAAAGTCTCTCCCGCTGTCTTCTCTTCAGGAGCAGACATATTGTTAAGTGATGTCAGTAACTAGTTTATAAAGTTACAAATATTTATATTGAAATATTTGTATTAAGTATTTGTTGGCTATGTTATAAAAATCACAATTATTAGAAAAAAACAATTGTGATTCTTTTATTTTTTTCTTTATATTTGTTTAATAAATACTATTATTGTAATTACTGCCAGTAATTATTTTAAGTTTTGTAAAATATAAAATGATCTCTTAAAGCTATAGGAAATAATTAAACTTTTAATTAAATCTATTTACTAAACTCCGAAATTATTACTGTTATTTATTAAACAAAATATCAAAAGAATGATTTAACTGCCATCTAGTTTATTTTGCGAGAACTTTATAGGTAAGCTAAAATCATTAGACAATGAAAATGGTGGTAAATCTACGTTCAGAACCACTGAGAAATAAATATATCATTTCCAGGGGTAAGAAAAAATATCCTAATGTTCTCACGAAATAAATATAGTGTAAAACAAATATAACATAATGCAAAATAATAAGTATAAAAAATATTTATAAAATTCTTTATTTAAAATTAAGTTTCACAATAATAATCTATGACTCATCTACGAATCAGTTTTCGAACGCACTCGCACTCTAGTAAAAGGGTGAGTGAACCGTCTCATTGTTATTTATTACATATTTCACACTAATAACACATTAATTAGCCGTTTTACGGGCTGACACAGTGCAATAACATAGGTCGCGACAACCATGCAGATGTGAGTAATCCAAAAGGTGTGGCACGACCAGGGGCGTTATTTAAAATAGTGACGTTTTATTTGTGTGAAAAAATATTCTTCCTATCTCGCCGTAAGATGACCGAGTACAAACTGGTGGTGGTTGGCGCCGGAGGCGTTGGTAAATCCGCGTTGACTATACAGTTAATACAGAACCACTTTGTGGACGAGTACGACCCGACGATAGAGGATTCGTATCGGAAGCAAGTGGTGATTGACGGTGAGACGTGTTTACTGGATATATTAGACACGGCTGGTCAAGAGGAGTATTCCGCGATGCGGGATCAGTACATGCGGACGGGGGAAGGGTTTCTATTGGTGTTTGCTGTGAACAGTGCCAAAAGTTTTGAGGACATTGGCTCCTATAGGGAGCAGATTAAACGAGTGAAGGACGCGGAAGAGGTCCCCATGGTGCTCGTGGGAAACAAGTGCGATCTACAGGCGTGGGCTGTTGACATGACTCAGGCGAGAGAGGTATGTCCAACATTATTTTTTGTATATTAACTCGAAGTTCTTTCAGCTAAGAGAGGAATGTTTATAGTAACAGTTCTAATAACTTATACAATGTACTCTATCCTTTTACTTCTTACCTGTTTCTGTCTAAGACTATTTATGTTGCATTTTTTTTATCTTTGTTTACATTGTGACCATGGCATTAATTAAGACAAAAGGTTAATTATTCCATTTCATAACAAAGGATTTACACAAACTATTTAGAATTAACAATATCTAGTACAAATATAAGGTAATCTATTATTAAAGATAAGTAATCTAAAATTGTAATTTATGAATGTTTTATTGAATATATAATGAATTGAATATAATAATATGGCTGGTTCTTATACCTTACTATTCATTTTAATATTTAGGAACCAGTCATCAGTAATATTTATTTCTTATTTTCTGTAGAGAGTGCTGCAAAATCACTGTATTGTGTCTCTTGCAGTATTACCATTCATTAAACTGAGTTTTAACTAGGGATGGGCCGAATGTGGTTTGAACCGAATACGAACTTCAGACGCACATTTGGATAAAACAAAAAATTCAGCCGAACTTCAGTTTGATTTCACCACATTTTTTCAAAAGTAACATGTTGTGAAGTGTTGATGTGACTTGATAATTCTGAATGTTTAGCATTTTTACACCATAAATTACCTCTAGTGAATTTTAAGTATGAGTAAATGGATGAAAGAATAGATTTTTATAATATTTTCTTAAGTTTTTGCGACTTGTATACATAATAAAACTAAGTTTTAACGGTTTTAAGAGCGCTTAAAACGTAGTTTTACTATAATCGATGTTTAGACCGTTGATTGAAAGAAAAGCACCATTTCATAATTCTAAACTCATATTATTTAATCACATTGCAAGTTAAGGTTTACATGTACCTAACTAAAATAAATGACCATAAGTATATAGAGGCTTAATTTTATTTTATGGTTATGATATGGATTTCTATTTAATTTCAATTAAAATAGTGCAAGCACATATTTTACTTTCTTTGCACCGAATGTTCGGCATTTAAACCTAATTTCGGCCGAATGCCAAGTTAGGCTCAAGCTGGCGAAATTCGGTCAAACTGAATGCAAAACGAACTTCGTCCCATCCCTAGTTTTAACATAAAAGTTAAACCTTTATACCACTATACAGTGCAGTATTAAAATTGGAAAGAAGATACTTGATAATGAAGATATATATGTCCATATTTTAAATAAAAATAAATCATATCCCTGTAGTTTTTGAAAAAAAAATATGGATAATGTTGTTACCACTATGCATACATATTTCTTTATCATAACATTCATATATGTATCCTGTTAGTACATTACTGTTTTTCAAAAACTTTCTTCTAATTGGTTACCATTTTCTGCAAAAATTACAAATGGCTTTCTTTATATGTTTCCTTTCCTATAAGTTGTTTTCCTAAATGCAGCTGAGTCCTGACAGATATAATATTGTTTGACAGTGAAGTTTATCCTTGACTTAAGCAAATTATGCTAACTTGACATCGCAAAGCTAAGTTAGCATGCATGCATATGCATGCTAGTGAACTCATAATATATGATGCTGAAGACTATGCGAACTGTGAAAGAAAAAGTAGGGAAGTATACCCACAAACAGGACCAGGATATAACATTAGGATCATTATGACAATACAATGCTTAGGGAGGCTTTTTTGACTTAACATGCACATACAAATACTGTAGACTAGTTATCGGGACCTCAGTTATATGGATTTGCAATTAACCAGATTTCATAATTGTTATATATTTTATTGATATTGTTGGGTGTGCATCAATCAGACAAGGGAGTATGAATCACATTGCTTTATTCAGGTAGTTGGGGCACGGGAGAGGTGCCGCACACATAATACATAACAATAATTAAGATTGCAATTAAGTATTTTAAGAAAATATGTTGATACATTAATACCTATGAAATATAATACCTCAGAACGGGGGATGCTGAAGACCGCGTGAAGTGGAGTAGAAAAAGTAGGAAAGCAGACCCTTGACGTCGGAGTGAACGCTCCGAACGCAACCGGGATTTAATGCTCGGATGATGATGATGACATTAATACCTATGACAATTTCTAAACTCGTATGTGTCTAATCATTTATGGCGGTTCCTATATCTTACTGTTCATTCACTTTTCTTACATAAGTTGAAATTTTCATATTTCTTATATGCAACTTATGTCCAATTTGAAGCCATACTAAAGCAAATGATAACATATAGGAACAGGCCATAAACATAGATTTTAATTGATACTTGTTTTGTTATTTTGAATAAACACATATATGTGAATGAGGTAAGTTATCTTTCTACAGTTGATAATTGTTATGTACAAAAATCACTTTTCTTCATATTGTTGAGTTGCAGGACTCGATTTAAAATGCTGTTAGAATTACTATAGAGTTTATTAGTACTATACACACACATATAACACAGGTACAAATATAACCGAACACAACAAGTCCAAACATAATGCAGAAAGTCGTAATTCCATAAAACGCGCAAAATCCGTCACTAAAAGATTCCCGATTGTAGTACACACGTCTTGCTTCGCCCGTTATCGCTCGACTGCCTTGTTCGTCCATCGGGCCATTGCTTTATACTGCACAGATCCAATATCTCCGTCCGGCAGCATGGACTGAATTTCCTAGGATCAGTTTGTACTTAAATCCGTAACACCTGGCTAATGACTGCCTTAAAAGATTACAATACACAATGGGCTGTTTTCTAATCACAAAGTAAACAAAAGAAGTCCAAATGTCGAAAGTTAATAAAATGTTTTTTTACAGGTATGCAGGTGTGAATTTGTTTTTGTCGGTGTCTAGGTCGTAACAATATATTGATTTATCCAGCTATTCGATTACCCGAATGCCTTATGACAACAATTTAATTGAATCTCCCTCTCTACTCATCAAATACTGTAGGTGAAGATAAACATTGTGGGAAACAGCTGCACATAGAGAAACCAATGTGTGCAATGCGGCCAATCCACCTAGGATTAGTGTTGACAGCTATGCTGTCCATTCCCTTGCAACTTATTGTAATCTAAGTCACAAGTGCATAGTGCTTATGGTTAGTTCCTATCGGTAGCAATTTCATATTACTGTATGGAACTTATTTCAAATTTTAACCACTAGTAAAGCAAATGAATGGACAGTAATATCAACTTGACGGCCTCTGTGGTTGAGCGGGCTAAGCCTTTGCCGGCGTACCTCACTGCAACGCAGAGGTTCCGGGTTCGATTCCTGGTATAGTAAATTTCGGAAACGTATTTTCTCCGTTATTTACTATGGTCTGGGTGTCTGGGATCGGCCCCAGAGTAGTCTGTTGTATATTACCCATAACACAAGCGTAACTTGCTTAATTTGAGGATATACAATGTGTGTGTTTGTTTGCCGATTATTATAAAAAAAAAAAAAAAAACATCAATTAATAATACTCCAAGCATTCCTAGAAGTTCTAAGAAAAAAGACTTCCTGAGTATGAGTCTCCTTTAATCAGCAAATTGCTTATAAACACGCTATTATGTTACAGCTTTAGCCAATTGTGGCATTACTCATGGCCAGTGAAACTCATAATTATGTTATTGTTATTTCATGCTTTGATAAGGGATACTTCCATGAGAACAAAGTTATTAATAAAATGATGTTTACAATTATACTGAATACTCCTATATTATGACTAATCCCTACATCCTACTACAAGGTAAAGGTACAACCTTGTTTTTCTTAGAAGACAATCTTTAGAATAAAATTTTAGTAAAACTATGTGTATAGATCAGTGATTGTCAATCTTTTTCTTGTAAGGGCCACATTGACACAACATTAATTACTTTGTGTTTTTTATTGTTAGAGTACAGCAAAGACGTATGTGGCCCACCTGATAGAAAGTTGTTACCGTCATCGATGGACTTTCGCAACATTAGAGGCATTACAAATGTCATTGTGCAACTATTAGTATGGCAGATGGGCTACTTACAAAAGCTCTGCGGGCCACAGGCAGCCTGCGGGTTGAGTATCGTTGTTTCAGATGGTTAACACATTAAGATGAGTATTGATATATGTACATATCAAATACACATATAATGTATTTTCAAGATCTGACTAATGATACCCCCACATATACACACAAACACACATACACATACAAGTGTGTGTGTGTATAGAAGGTCATACATGAAAGTTAAAATTTAAATTTACTTCCTATTGCATTCCTTCCTATGTATAGGAACTGAGAAAGAATACAATTTCCTGTGGTAAGAGGCCACAAAACCACCCACATCCAAATGGTAGGGTATTTGCCTGTCTGGATAGCTACCACACCTGATCTAGAGTATGCCACCATAACAACCTTGAGTTGTGTTTCGGCATTAGTGGCCAGGTCCCAGTCTCCCTTTAGAGAGAGTGGCAGCACAATGGTGGTACTTTGCCGTTACAATGTCCATAGGCGATGGTAACCACTTACTACCAGGTGGTTATTTGCCTGTCTGCTGAACTCATGCAATAAAAAAATATTTATCTATCTCAAGCTCTTTTTTTTTAAATAAATTTTACACAGAAATATGTTATACAATTACTTTACGAAGAATCAATAGAGTTGGAGCAAACAGTGCATATTCAGTAAGACAAAGACATAATAAAAAGAAAGAAAACTATTATTATCATTATAATAGTAACAAGATGTACTAAAAATTTATACTGCAACATATTTCCATAAATTCATTTCGTATTTATAATAATAATTATTAGTATAAATGTGTATTAGATCAAACAAACTACTTATAAAGTAGTGAATCCTACCCAGCAAGGATTCTAAACCTATTTATTTGATTTGAGAGGAGAAGCTACCAGGACTTACATGTTTATTGGATGGCCTCTATAATTTAGCCAGCTGAGCTCGCTGAAACACAGAGGCTCCAGGTTCGCCTCCTGGAATGGTAAATTTCGAAAACGAACTTGCCGTTATTTGCTGTGGTCTGGGTCTATGGGATCGGCCCCAGAGGGGCCGTTGTATATTACACATACCACAAGCGTAACTTGGGAATATACACTGTGTGTGTGTGATTATATATTAATAAATAATAACAGCCCATGAACATCCTACTGCTGAACTATTGTCTCCCCACTAGAGGGGAACGGACAGTACACCCGCCACGCTTGTCCAAGGCGGCTTGGCAGGTTTGGCACAGCGGTTATCTTGATGTGCAGGTTTCATCACGATGGTTTCCTTCACCGTTGTTAGCACGTTGTTATTGTAACAATATGCACATTAGGTCAGATAACTGCCCAAGTTGTGCATACGTTCCGGTGAGGATTTGTACCACGTGCTGTTTGAGCTTCGTATGCCTGCGCTAGCCATTATACTACAACGACGCCGATTATTTATTGAAGTGAAACATATATAGACGGTATTAGGACTTTTTCTGTCACGAAAAAGCGTTATGGCCGCATGAAAGGGGTAGAAGGTGTATCGCTGGTGAGAGGCGGCATAATTTTAGAGTAGACTATGGATGGTTTTTTTGGTTCCGAATCGAAATCAGTATTTTTATTTGATAAAATAAAATATGTTAATATAAAAAATGCATTCATTAAAATGTCCCTAACCAAATAATAATTTGCAGTAAACCTGAAATGTGTGCTGTTACACATAGTAGAATTGAAACTTCAACGGACAAAATATGGAAAAAGGAATCGCAACGAACAAATGGAAAAACGAATGGCAACGGACAAGCGAGAAAATGAATCGCAACAAGATTTTAACTTGAAAATTTACGGGCAGGTTTTCAAATTGGACAAGTACATTAACAATCTGCCCGTAAAGCTTCAAGTTATAATTTTGTTGTGATTCATTTTGCCACTTGTCCGTTGCTATTCGTTTTTCCACTTGTCCGTTGCGATTCGTTTTTCCACTTGTCCGTTTAAGTTTCACTTGTACTACACATTTCGGTTTTTTATTAATTATTAAAAGCAAGTGAATGAAATTTCAGGTAGCGCGAAGTTACGGTGTACCTTTCGTGGAAACGTCAGCCAAGACGAGAATGGGGGTAGACGACGCATTCTACACGCTCGTACGGGAGATTCGCAACGACAAAGAGTCCCGCGGGAGGAGGTACAAGAAAGGCACCAAACACGGGCCCGGGCGCAAATTTAAGTGCACATTACTCTAATTCTGTCAATAGCTTAATGTTAATGTAGACTTCAGAAGTATTTCCTTAAAAGATTCATAGTGGGACTTAGGCTTTTTGAAATACAAGACAATTCTTCAATCTAATCTGGCCTGAATCCTCTTATGAGTTTTTCTAAGTAGTGAATGCTTGAGGTTAAATTGATTAATAATTATGGATATCGCACTATATTGGACAACTGTTTCAAAGAACAAGGAAGCGTAGATAAATAAACCCATTTCTGAGGATAGGAAATGTCATTGTCAACTCGGACGCACGACTGGAGTTTACTCCTTAAATATGATTGTCATTGAATATGCACTGATGGATATTATTTTAGATCTTATTTTATTCCATTCAAGTTCGAAATTGTGTAATAAGTAAACATAGAGCTTTTGAGTTGACGCTTGTATTAGCTTATTTCTCATACCATTTCCATAATGGGGGCCTTAATAGAAATCGATTCTTAAGGAGTAAACTCCAAAAGTGTAATAAATAAACATAGAGCTTTAGAGCTAACGCTTGTATTAGTTTACTTCACATAACATTTCCATACCGGGGGCCTTAATGGAAATCGATTCGATCGATTTAAGGAGTAAGCTCCAAAAGTGTAATAAATAAACATAGAGTTTTAGAGTTAACGCTTGTATTAGTTTACTTCACATAACATTTCTATACCGTGGGCCTTAATGGAAATCGATTCTTAAGGAGTAAACTCCAAAAATATCCCATGTTACCGCCATCATCCAAAGTTCTCATTCTTCTTTTTCTTATTCTGCAAATGGGCGGTTTCCGTAACAGGACGATGTAGCATCTATTTTGTGTCCGAGGGTGCATGAGGGACCACTCCATCCTGCCCAGCTGCTCCAGGAAGTCCACCAGCCCCTTAACGTTGCCAAAGCATACCTAGAGCGTCCTGATACTTCGCTCAGTATTGAGCCACTCCTCTGCATTCTTCTGGCTTCAGGCAAGCTCTGCACAGGGGGCTGTTGATGACACCAAAAGTACTCAAATGCGGTTTTAATATATTTCTCGATTCTTGTGTGATATCCATAATTGTTATTTATTAAAGTGGTATGGAAGGCAGTTATTGCAATTGTAAGTTAACATTTGACTGCTGAGTGAACTTTTGTACAGTGCTCCATAAATCTATTGTAACATTCTTATAATGAAATTTTTGGGCTTCTCATAGAATCTAAGGCAATATTTTTCGCGTTTTGTATATTTACGAATATGGTTTGTTTATGACTTTATGAATTTAAGTCAGAAAAGAAATTATATGTCGCTTCATTTGGCTTTAATTTCATTATTTGTAAATTAAAAGCATATTTTCATACATTAAAGCTTAAAGAGCTACCTAAATGGAATTAACTATCTCGCTCGCACACTTCACATTTTTAAAGATATAAATCGTCGCAATTTCCTTACGACAAATCTGTATTCTACGAATATCAACGATATTATTACTAAATCCGGTTTGAAGGCTCATTAATTGTGCGGTTTGTACACTTTCAAAGATGCTGGACTTAATCATCGTTGACGATGGATGCCGTTTGAAGGGTGTTGCCAAGCCAAACCACTTTGAGTTGTTCTATGTTGTTCATAAAAGTCGTATGATGACCTGCCGCACGTGATGGTATGTTAATACGTCTGTATTAGTATATTATTTCATGTGTATTTATATGTAAAATACGCTGTACGAGCAATATTGGTTCATACAAATATTACGAATGTGTCACAAAAAAAAACATTTTGATCCAGGCAAGATTTCATAGATATAACGCGGAGATTTGACACGTTTTTTTTTTCGGGGGAAATGCATTTCGCGCACTACCGGTTCCTTTGCTAGGGATTAGACCAAAGCGATGAGAGTTAGCCTCTGAAATCGATCAAATATAACCTGAAAAGATTCTATATTGATTCCGAAAATGGACCATCAGGCTCACATGTGCAGACCTGGGACTAAAACAAAACCATATACTAGAATGATGATAACTCCACTTTTATTATGAAATCAGAACTAAACACTTGAATGATTGACAATTCATTCAATTCAATTTGATATAACAATATTGTGTATACGAACTCTCTGCAGCACTAATAAACCCATGAGGTCTCTGTGCCACATTCGAATATGTTTTAATGTATATGAATGTAAGCATATTGGTTAATAAATAAAAAAAATGACTTTACATAAGTAAATTCAATAGACAACAATATTTGAAGTTATAGACTATTGAAATAAATGGTAAGCATGTCAGTTAATAACAACATAAAAGTAAAGATACAAACCATCAATGTTGATAATGGAAATCAAAAATATGTCTATGTAATTGTAATTTCTATCCTGAGTTACAGAAAAATCTATAATTGGACTATAATAACAAAAAAAAAACAATATAAAATTTTATAAAGATATTTGCTTAAGGTTCATCCAATTTCAGGTAGGACCCAAAATGGAAATTGTCTTTTCTGTGGAACTTTTGTAATATTATTAAAATTCGTAGAATACAGAGTCGTCTTAAGTGGATCCTATCAATGTACGCGAAGAAGATATCGAACTACGTTTAGGTAACCCCTTAACAACATACGATTTTTCTCATGCATTATTAACTGTATCCAAAGGCGATAATCCAACACTTCCAGTTGCAAATTTAAATTGGCTTCCATTGACAAACCCTTCAACAGAGGGTGATAAAAATTAACAATGCTACCTCATTTGCTACTTGCTTATATAATATTTTATCATACAACTAAAAACTTAAGATCCTAGTGACACTCAGACAGTGACTACTGATAAGACACAAAACTTGTCTTTTTGCTACCACTGTAACGCTGGTCATTCGCTGGGCATTCATCCTCACTTGAACCGCTTTGTTCATGTACGCAACGGTTCTGTAGAACGTTTCTCTTGCGCACCGTAGAAATGAGCAAGGTTTTCCCACAGCGCTACGATATGGGGTTTTTCAAAAAGGATGGTATAAAAGTTCGAATCGACAACGAGTTAGTGACATCTCTGATATTGGAAATATCCATAGGAGACAGTAAACGCTTCCCATCAGGCCGGCCGAGCGACCATCCGTCGGCCTGTCTGATGTACTTTCGCAATAAAAAATAGTATTATACTGCTGTACTTTCGCAATAAAAACAGTATTACACTGCTGTACTTTCGCAATAAAAACAGTATTACACTGCTGTACTTTCGCAATAAAAACAGTATTCTATATTGTGCATGATTTCATAATAATTGGCCCACTTTATTTAATTTTCAACTGGTTTTAACCATCATATGCCTTGCTTAATTTGCCCAGCTAATTGATTCAATTTGTTAATTACATGTTTGCAACTAAATTGACTGGGCAGATGGTCTTAATAATCCATTAGAGAGAACCGTGGGTCAAATTCCATGGCTTTCCCTTACAACCAGACATAATTGACTCAATTGTATTTAACAGGAAATATGATGTAACATTATTCCTATAACATTAATTTTATAAACAAATAAATTTAAATTAATAAATTGTTGATATAAGCGGAAAATTTGTAGTCGTATGACGCGTTGCTTAATACGTGACGTCACGGACCGCGTTGAAAATGTCAATTAAGACCAATCGACGTGAGACTCCGCTACCTGCGTCGAATTGATGTTATACCGATGGGCACTCGAGAAACATCGGAGGTGGTAGGGATTATTACCCGTTTAGATCGGTACCACACCTGGTCTAGAGTATGCCGCCATTACAACCTAGAGTTGTTTTCCGGCATTAGTAGCCAGGTACCAGTCTCCATTTAGAGAGTGGCAGGACATTGTTAGCACTTATGTGTGACAAATGTCCATAGGCGATGGTTACCACTTCCCATCAGGTGGGCCGTCTCCTTGTCTGCTGAACTCATACATTAAAAAAATATACTTATATTAAAAAATAATGTATACTCTCGATGATTGAACAGATTAATTGACGTCTTTACGCTGGAATGCTCAGTAATGATAGCGGACGCGACGTATAACGTATGGCTGCCGTGCACTGCATCACGCCATACGCAGCTTACGGCGTTTGTAACAGCCCACCGCCTAAGCGCGCCAAAATGAACTTGATTGCAGTTTTAAAGTATTGATTTTTATATATTTTTTCGGTTATTTATTAATGTAAATAATTGATTAGAAGTATAAACATAATAAATATATGGTCCCTATTCAATGTGTTATATATGTATCATATTATTCATTGAAATCAGCTGCATTATCCCCAAAATGAGTTAAATATGTCATACACATGCCGAGATTAACGGTAAATGTCAATAGCGACATTTTCGACGTTCGTTCTCCTGTCTGGGTGTTACGGGACTGCTCTCAGTGCTATTTTTTGTATATAACAAAAACGTAACAACATGAAAAGTGTAATTAGTTTGAGAATATACGTAGAAAGTGCATTCGTCTGTCAATTAAAAATAATAATAACGTGTATAAAAACATTTATTAGCTAAAACGTGTTTGTTCCAAAATGCTGATGAGAGTTTACGTTTTTAAACTTTATCTAAATAATCATACTATTCTTTAATATTATGATATTTGGTAAACACGGCTGCCATACATGAGAAATAAAAGCTTTTGCCCTCCTGTAATATTAAAGATGGGAGAAACTATACACTATTGTTGGTAGCCTAATACAATGATTAGCACCCATTAAAAAATCTTAATATTTTTTTTTAATTTGTAATAATTAATTATTGTACGGGTATAAAATAACATTATTCTATGGATATATAATAATATTATTGTATGGGTATAAAATAAAAAATATTAAGATTTTTATAAATATTGAATAAATTGACTGGGTGCCAACAATGGTATACTTTACCCTATTTCTATTTATTCCTCATTTAAGATATTTTCACACGCAGGGTTACCAACAATCAAAAATATTAACACCTAAACCTAGAGTCAAAAACACCTAAAATTAAGAATAACTTACGTTTTGTTATTATATGTATTCATAACCTATTTTATAACATACTATTAAGTGAATTAATTTTTAGAATTTGGTAACCCTGGCCATCAAGTATCCGGAACGGGGAATAATAATCATCTGTTTTTGAACATGCGTTCTGTTTAACTTAAAAATATTGTTAAATAATACAATCAAGTTCACTTTCGTATTAATAAGCTTAATTCATTCTATAGTATATATTTTAGCTAAATTATTTAAGGATTTTGCTTCAGGATTACTTAATAAAAGTATACTACAGAATTCTGATAGTAAAATATAAAAAAAAAATACTAGGCATGATAATCATCTAAAAGAAATTAATTCCGAAAAATTTCGCAAATCTTACAGTTACAGAGAGTGCTTAGCTTGCTTCTCGTTAGTGTTGTAGTAAAACCAAATAAATAAGGTGGCAAAGAAAGCAAAATGCTACGGGCCTGAGAGGATATACGCTTGAACACATCCATACACATTTTGCTATGAAATATTTTTTTTTTCTACTAGAACACCCATCATCGATAGATATTTAACCAGACACACAGATACAAAATACTGTTTTGGCCCTTGCAGCTTGCTGAAGTACCAATAAGGCCCTAAAGCTGAAAAATGGAGATCCCTGCTTTAAAACGTTATATTCTGTTTTGTAATCTATGTGTACATGTTTGATTTTGGTTATTTTATTATTTGTAATCGTATATATGTTTTAGGCTAATAATAAAATAAAGATTTGTTTTTATTATTATTCAAAATACATTGTTAATTTGAAAATATAAGTATAAAATTTTAGTTAAAATTCTAACCTTATTTCACTATATCAAAATGTTAATAAAAGATTCTTATGCTGCACTCTGGAATTGTAAGATTTAAGGGTACAGAGTTAAATTTTTTACTTGTTGATTATATGATTCCTAGTATTCGGAATTATACTAACATAATGCATTATTAAATGGTTTTTCAAATGTAAATCGTAACATACTGGTTGTGCAAAACTTTGATGTGATGGTTTAATCATTCATATAGGAAAAATATTTATAAAGTTAGAAGATTTGACAGAATGAATAAAAGATCAAAACCTTGACATTCCGAGTACAATGCCGACATTGTACTCGGAATATTAAGGTTTATATTAAGAAAACCCGATTCTTATAAAGCAAGTTTTAGTATAAGTATCGAAGCAGTGATGGCCAAAGATAAATATTAATAATCTATGTAAATCATTATGGTATTAAAAATCTGTTATAAAATTAGACATACTGGTTTTCATACTATGAATATAGCTATATTTATAAAATGGTATCACTAATATAAATACTATATGTTAGTGCACTTCATAGAATGCAGCTTCTACAAAAAATTTTTTTTTTGACCATCACTGTTTAACAAGCTGTGTTGCAAGTAGAGATTTCCCATTTTTATACCATTATACCCATTTTAATGTTAAGATTTGTGTAATACATACATTTAAGTATAGATAGATAGGTATAGCCCAATACAAACGCAATGTCCTGCTACTGCAGAGGGCATAAAGTTTGTGAGAAATTCATATTTCGTTTAGTGGTAATAGGCTATATAATTGTACCGCTTTTTTGGTAAGCCGCATTGCCAGAATACAAAAAATGTTGCCACAACAAAATATTGCCTCCCTTAATGGTAGTTTCTCTGGCAGTTTATATCTAATATTGTACAAGATAGATTTAAGAATAAGCACTTAAACATTAAAATCAATTTATAAGCTATTTTTTAATAATGACTTAGCTAATGTACAATGAATTTTCAAACGAATTTTTAAGGAAACCAAGCAATTCAAATCGAAAATTAATTTCTATAGTTTTAAGTTATTTTTATTGTATGAATAGTTGCTAATTTTATATAAAACAGCTATAGGTAGAAAAATTGGTATGCTTGATTTGCGTGTTTATTTTATTTGTGGGATTCACTCAATCTATTTTTTTATTGGTTTCTACAATGAGTTATGAAAATCTCTCATTCCTGTAATAACATGGAGGTAACTGTTAAATATACAACATTCTGTACTCTTGTTTATATATTTTTCTATGTAAACCCCAAATATTTAGACAAAAATTGAAACAAGGTACTATTTAAAGGAAAACAAGTAACACCGCCATGATAGCGTCTCATAAATGAAGCCATAATTTTAAAAAATCACTGAAATTAATGTATTATAATTGTAATTATTACTATTCGAAAAATTAATTTTGAAGTAGTGCACAATTTTGTTGGAAATAGTTGTATTTTATAATAATTAAAAATAATTCTGTAACAACAGCACAAGAAAGTGTGCTAATTGAAATAAATAAATTGAGACATGTCTTGTTTTATTTAAATTAAGATATCTAAACATACTGATTTGTTTCCCAAATAATCTGTAAACCCTGCCACTGAGTACATAGAACCCTGCTTAATAAAATAATTAAACAAAAATAAGCTAATTTACTTTATAATGGAACTTATCTCTCATTCGGTCACTTAGTTACTCGACTCATTACGCAGTTATCTCAAAGGCTCAGTCGCCTACAATGGTCTTTGTTCTAAAAGTAGGGCTCAGAATACTTGGTTCTACCATGAAAGAAGAATTTTTCTTTGGCTCTATTTATCCTTTTCTGTTGTTAAAAAACGAATAGCGGAAAAAGATCTTGTATAATCATTTTTCCCTTTAAAGAAAAATGATAAGAATATTTTGTTTACACAAGTTGCAATATGAATTAAAACTGCGGTTCGTATCACAACACGGGTCGCGCTAGTTCTTTCTTCTCTCGAAAGAGTTCGTGTCCATTTTTTTCTGTCTCTTCTGATCTAAAAGAGTTATACAGTTCTGAACGAAAGAACTACATTTTTGATAAGTTATAAAAAAAATATTGGAACGAAACCTCAATTTAAATCTAGTCACCCACAGCTAAACAAAATAAAAAGTAGCTAATGGACTTGCATTCAGCTAATTAAAAAAAGTGAACTGTCAGTTCAGTGTCAATTTACAAAAACTATCGTTAGGGATTATCATTCATAAAGCATCGATATTGCAATAACAGTATTTTCAAAAACGAAATATAGATATTTATGAACGATGTATCGATTTTTTTATATATCGTTTCTAAAACAACAGTTATTTCAAAATTCTACAATTGAAAATATCATTATTTTGATTTAAGTGTCCATTTATGTTATGATTTTAAACTAGACATAAATTTTATTCATATTTATGAACGATATGTAGTTAATTTTCACGCAATATCAATGTTTTTTAATATTTGCAAAGTAGTTCCTGACTGTGTTAGGGGTGAATAGGAGCAAGATAGCTCCATATAGTATAAAAAAATGTATTTGCAAAAATATTGTTTAAATGTATGATAATTTTGAAATTTGCACAGAAATATCATTTATACTTATGAACGATATGCTGATGATTTTCGGGAAATATCAAAATTTTAATATTTGGGAAGACTACTAATTTAATGAACGAAAATTTTTAACTTTGGCTAGAATTATTGTTTATTCTTAATAATGATATATTTTTGTGAAATTTTGTCATTTTTTAAACATATGCAAAGAATATTGTTTTAATGGATGATAAGTTTGATCTTTTGACAGAAATAGAAAGAGCTCATTACATATTTAAAAATAAACATGGTTTTTTTTCTTGAAAATTATCCATATGTCGTTCATAAGTATGAACGATATTTCTGTTCTGAGTCCAAAATTATCAACTATTAAATCAAAAGTCTTCGCAAATACAAAAAAATATCGATACTTTCCGAAAATCATAAATATGTCATTCGTAATTGTGGACGATATATTGCTATTCTTGTAAAAATTACATAATGTTTATGTAATGCCTTTCATAAATCATCTTTTATTAAAATCCTTCATAAAACATCGTTCAGTAGAAAACATTTTTCATAAAACACCCTTCAGGAAAAATATCGTTCGTAAGACCAATATATTGTTTATAAATAACGATATTAAAATATCTATATTTTGTAAACGATTTATCGATATATCGTTTGGATTCCTATCGCTATCACATCAACCATAGATAATTGATAATACACTTTTGGCAGTATTGGCAGCAACGTATAGGTACTAAACGAAACATAAATTTAAACTATAAAAATAATTCTTTCAATGCGAAGAAATGGATGTAAAAGACGTGTGTGTTGAAATAGAAAATGACGAATTCTATAGCAAATTCCTTGAAGAGTCTGTAAAGCCGATAATTAGCGAGAACCTTTCGGTAACAGACCAAGTCAACAAACTCGCTCAAGGCATTGATAGATTGAGCAAAAGCCTGGAAAAACAAGTACTTTCCAAGCATAACGATCTACTTACGCAGGCAAGTCATATTTCAGACCTAGAAGTTACCTTAGAATCAGTCCAAGCTCAAGTACAAAATTTGCTGCGCGGCGCCGACAAGTTAAAAGAACGAGTATGTACACCATATTACGCTCTCGAAAACCAAACATTGATGCTTGAAAGGGTTCAGACTACGTGTAACTTACTGAGGCACACTTCGAAAATACTAATACTTTGGAACAAATTAAAAAATATAAAAGACAATCCATCAAAGGAAGCAATAATTTTATTTGAACTTAATGAGTTAATTAGTGATTATGATTTTAGTGGTATCATTTTACTAGAAGAAGTTCTCACTGCTGTTGATAATAGACGTACAGAGTTACTGAAAAGTTCCACACAAACACTGCAGTCCAGCTTACTGAATGGAGATAAAGTCAAATTACTTCAGTGTTTCAAAGTTTTCCACAACTTGCATTGTACTGAGGAACAGATTAAGAACACAGTGGATCACATTCTTAAGGAGTTGGAAAATGATATATACAATGCCCTTAATGTACAGATGGTGTCCATAGAAGTTAAGAAGTCAAGTTCGGGCAGAGTTGCTCCAGGGAAAGCAAACATAATGAATGCACAAGATTTTAAAATAAAACTCTGGAATAACATTGAGAAACTGTTTGCTGAAGACATTTACAACAGCTGTACAAGAGTTATAATGCTCCAGAATGTTGTCAATGAGCTGCATGCTATTGGGAACTTTAGGAATATAGCTAAAAAATTTTGGAGAGAGCTGTGTTCAATTTTTAGTCTTGAGCTTGAGAAGGCTTCTGTGACAGTTAACCAATCTATAGAAATTGATTTTCCAAAGTTGCTGAAATGTTTTAATGATTTGCTTTCTAAGTTAAAGTACAAAGATTTAGAGCTAAATCGCACATGCTTGTTGAAATGGGAAAATTCTTTTCTTTCCAAATCATTAGGAAAGTTATTAGAACCTGTAAGAAGCATGTGGCATTTAAGTCAAGTACCCAACATGGATCAGATAGATAATGCTATCAGGGTTATAGCGGAAGCACTCAGTATTTCACTTGGTGATAAACAGTTGAGTATAAGCTTGGCTAACAGTGTAGCAAAGTCCATTAAACAAATGAATGTAGAGGCCGAACAAAGATTATCTATGGACAGTGATGTTGCACAGATAGTAGAACCACCGACAAGTTCCCAACAAAAAAATGCAGATCTCTGCAACTCTTTGTATTACTTCACATCACAAATCAAAAGAGTTTTAGTTAATATGAACTCAATTTTGCCTCAAGAAAGCATTCAGATTGTCCAAAACAGTCTCAAAGATATATCCAGCATGCCTATACTCCAAATGTTTGCAGAATCTATTAAGAATTCGCTATTTATTATTCTTTTGACAATGCATGAAGAGCCAGACTTGATTAGAGCTGATGATCCAACTGGCAAGGCATTATCATGTTCTCCATATATGAAGGAACTGCAACAGTTTGTTTCACGTTGCAAAGACATATATCTGTCAATGTTTAGCGAGAAACCAGCTTTGAACGAATGCTGTGTGTATATAGCAAAAGCCAGTATTGAACGTTTTATCCAACACATTTGCAACATAAGACCTTTGAGTAAATTTGGCAGAGTTAAGTTGCAAGTTGATTGTAAACATTTAGAAACTGCCCTTTCTCCTTTATTAAACGATATGAATGAATTAGGTGATCATCATAGGCAGTTAAAAGCTGTTTATTTATTGCTAGAAAAAAATCCACAGGATATTGCAAAGAGCCAATCTGAGGGAGCCTGCCTGCCATATTCCTTAGTTATGATGTTTTTGTTTTCTCATGCAGGCCATCAGTTGTTAGCACCCCACACATGTGCAGGTTGGAATATACAAAAACTTATGCAATGGCTAGATTCACACAAGATTGAAAAGGAAAGGTTAG
Source organism: Dendrolimus kikuchii (assembly GCA_019925095.2). Classification (NCBI taxonomy): domain Eukaryota; kingdom Metazoa; phylum Arthropoda; class Insecta; order Lepidoptera; family Lasiocampidae; genus Dendrolimus; species Dendrolimus kikuchii. Next base: position 20,675,268 of record CM034402.1, on the reverse strand, counting down.
ATTTTGTAGCTGGCGCATTGCAAAGGTATCAAAATCATATAAGACAAAACCAGATTGCTACCTATGATGAGGTTTATCCAGTATTGCTCCAGTTGCTAGAAGAGGGCAGAAATATGTTAAAAAAGTAATAACCAATTATGTTAAAAATCTAGGCCAAATGAAAGAATACTATGAATGTCAATTAGAAATCACCTAATGGAACTTGACTTTATAAAAGGCCCTTAACCCCATATGGCACCTAATCTTTTAGGAGCATTTAAATGATACATTTTTACTACACAATTGTCATTCCTACTATTCTTTAATGACCATATTGTATAATAGCATAAAAACTTCAGTCAAACTTTACACGGTTATGAATTGGTGGTATTTGCCAGCCTTTTTTATTCATTGCATGAGTTCAGCAGACAGGCAGATGACCCACCTAATGAAAAACTGTTAACATCACCTATTATAATAACATTTGTAACATCAAAGCTGCTAACAATATGCTGTCACTCTCTAAAGCGGGACTGGAACTTGACCACTAATTACAAAACACAATGCAAAAGATTTTTATGGCGGCATGCTCTAGACCAGGTATGGTAGCCATCTGGACAGGAAATTACTCTACCACCTGGCTGGGGATGTTTTCTCACCTCTGCGACGAGCTGCCCGGCCACAGGAAATCGTATTCTTTCTCCGTTCTGGCACAGATGGAGGTAGGATATTTGCCAATCTTTTTTTGTTAGCTGAAGCTGGACGACAAACAGCTTGCCCAATGGAAAGTGGTCAGTGTCACCTTAGACATTTATAACACCAGAAGCAATGCCAATTTGTAGCCAGCCTTTGGGATGGAATAGGACAAATGAGTTGGGAGGAGTAGGACATAAGAGAGATGTGATATGGATCGATAGATTGAAATGGCATAATGAATGTGGGTCACCAGAATTCTCACTCATAATACATGGACTAGAGTATACCATCATAACAACCTTAAGTCGTTGCTCTTGCATTAGTAGCCAGGTACCACTGTCGCTTTTGAGGATGCAGCACATTGGTAGCATTGTTGATGTAGTAAATGTCTGTAGGCAAAGGTAACAACTTTCCACCAGGTAGGCCAGTCAGCTGGTCTGCAATATTCCGCCAATAAAAGAATATCATTATGATGACGAAGATGATTAAACCTTGTTTTAATTTTCTTTTATCATGCTGATCACAGGATTTGTACAAAGTCGACAAACTATTATTAATAAGGATGAAATATGTTATCTATAATTGTTAATTATGAATTAAATGTTATGTATATTTCCATATGTATATCATTATGAAACTGTTTTACCTTTAGTCCATTGAATTCTTGTGTTATCATCAGTATTCAGTAATAGCTCTTGAATAGTTTCATTATTATTCAAGATCTATTATCCCTATTTGCAGCCACTTTTACATAGGCAACCGTATTTAATCATACACAGTGAAAAAAAATTGCTTTTATATATAATTTATGTTAAAACAAGAGATTGAAATTTTCCGAAAATATCAAATGAAATTTATTTACATAAAGAGTAAAGTGAACATAAAATAATTCACAATACGATGAGAATTCTGTAGGAGCGTCCAAAGCAGGTCTGGTGCCCCCACTAGGTCTCAACTTTCCATAAAAGTACTCTATGGTCTCAGCAGAGCCTGTGTGGCGGGCCATAGAGGAGTTCGCTTCGGCTTCGAAACTTTTTCTTTTATTGCCTGGTATTATTAAAACTAAAAAACAATTAAAAAAAAAAAGGAAATATGTATAATAATAAAATCTACATAATAACTACGTGCCTATATGCGTTGCTGCAAAATAATATTTTAATTAAAAATATATAGCGGCCACATTTTGATAGGCAGCTTAGCAAAAATGTATTCCCCATATATAATTATATATAAAAAATTGTTTTAATTAAATAACATATGAACGTAGTAATCTTGCAGTCGGATCTCGTACTATTATATGATATTTACAGTAACGCAAAATATGAAGGGGAGATCGTCTGTACCTTTGCAATGAACAGATTATCATAAGATTTGGCACACAGGATATAAAAGCATTTTTCATCTCTTAAAATGACATACATAATGTTACGGGCAATATGATTAGTCGGGCAGTATTAATATGGACCGATCATTATGAATAAAGACCAAGATTGACCGACGTTTACGATAAATTACTTTGTCCACTTAAAAAATCATGGTTTGAGATAACTGGAATTTATCACTTGACGAGGCAATATGACTACTGCCCCATTTCTGCTCCTTGTGTGATATAATAATAATGTGATAAATTCGGTTACCTTTCCATAAAAAATATGTAAGTTTAATTCATTTAAAGGTTGGGTATAGTCCGTATAGTTATATGGCACTTTTATATATTATGAACAGATACGATTTTTTTTACTGTGTCACCACATTTCAAATAATAAATAAAAGCGCCATATAACTATACCTTAACTTCATTTAATAAACAAAAAGTACAGTTCATCTGTGTTTTATTACATTGCCCAAGATAAGGTTGTCATTATTCATACTGACCGGGAAAGTGATTAATCATGCATTTTTATTTATACTGCCCACTTAATACGGGCATTATGTATACAGACCGGTCATTATTCATAGTGACCGGATTTATCGAATAGCCCATAACAATAACATGATTTCCGTGACATATGTGCTGAAATGTATGCAAGCAACGCCTTGGGAATCGGTTTTTTTTTATTGCAGGTGTTCAGCAGACAGGCAGACTGCCCACTTGATGGAAAGCGGTTACCATCGCTTATGGACATTTGCAACACCAAAGGTGCTACAAATGCGCTGCTGCTCTCTTAAGGGAGAAGGGAACCTGGTCACTAATGCCGGAACACAACTCAAGGTTGTTATGGCGGCATACTCTACACCAGGGGCGGTAGCCATCCAGTCGGGCAAATACCCTCCCACTTGGCAAAAAAATAAACTCGCTTTACAAATAAATAAAAGATGTATATGGAAATATAATTATTTATTTGTAATTTCTATTACAACACTATGTTAATATCGATTTTTAGGTAGATCCTGAGACATGGACCATTCGGCTCAGGAAAATGATTTTCAGTCGATTACACCAATACGTGTCTACAAGAAAAATTCAACATATTAGAGTAGTTTCTATTTGACTTATTTAAACTTCAAACAAAAATCCAATTCGCTGAGCTTCGAAGTGCTATCATTTATGATATCACATGATGGTGATGACAATTTAACGCTTGTATATACAGCATCGCCGCTGCGCTATTTTGTGAATTTCTGTCGTACATAGGGAGTGCCGCGGCGACGCGGTGGCATTGTCGTGTATACGCCCGCTTAGACTCCACCAATTGAGTCATCAATTACTAGAATTAGTATGTCAAATCAGCAACAGCGGTAATTTCAGTAAATGATGTGTTGTAATAACAGCCCATGAACCGGAGGGGAGGGGAGTTAGTGTAATTTTAGTTACACTTTGGTCATCACTGTTACTGTGAGTTTTCCCTTTGAGAGGTCAGTCACAATCTCCAAAATAGGAATTTTATAAAGTCTACACTAAACTTGCTGAACAATAGTAAAATAATCAGCTTAAATATCCCATTCGTTGGACAAATAAACCCGCAACGGTCAAAGGCGGATTACCGCGTTTCACACATTACTCATAGTCATGCAAGTTTCCTCACCTTCTCCTTCACTGACAGCTCATGGTAATAATTAAAAAGATGTTCACACTAAGTCAAAGCAATTGTCCCAGCAACGCTTGCTTCCCGGACAGGATCCGAAACGACATCATTCGATTCATGGCCGGGTCCTATATCTTACTATTCATTCACTTGCCTTACCATCGGTTGAATTTTGACTGTCAAATTTTAAACGACAGTTAGGCAATTGAACGGTCAATGGGATAATTATAGGAACCGGCCCTCAGGCATTATTGCGTAAGGCATTTCAAGCTACCGCCAGCTTAGTTTAAATTATAACTATACAATAAACTACAGAATTATAAAAAAAATCGATTTATTCCAACCATAACAATGCCCTACCACAGACTAATTATTATTTTACATACAACAAATTCGCACAATACAATTAAAATAATATAATACCAACTACAAACGAAACTCTAACTCCCTTATTCATAATAGTTATAAGATGTTTATTGGCTCATAAAGCAATATTATTACAAGCTTTTATTTAACTTGTATGTAAGTTCGGGTGGAATCTTGCAAGTTAAATTTGACCAACTTCCCGGTTTCCGATTGAGCTAAAATTTTGCACGCATATGTATATTGCGCGACATTGCAATAATATGGTACCATGGAGCTGATCTGATGATGGAGTCAGAAGGTGGCCATAGGAACTCCTGTACTCAACAAGATAGACCCGTCATGTTTGGGCTCGTTTTACTTGTCTTGGCTAGCACTCTGCTGCTACATGATATTGATCTCAAAAGCTTTTTTTTATTGTGAAGAACGCATTTTAACTTCCATCTTAACAGGCCGATAAACCTCTTATGAATAAGGGTGTAAATATGCAATATTCACCAAGTAATCAAAAACACACTTTAAACAGACTTTATTTTCAAAAGATGTATATGACACTGATTTTATCTCGTAAAATATCGTGTTCAACATTCATCAAATTGAATTTTGCATCGTGTTAAGGGCGGGTTGTCCCAGACCTTTCACATTCATAAACGAGCAAACTTTTACGACCCCACTGTAACATTTTACAGAAAACAAATTACCCGTTAATATTACTTTATAAAACGATGTTTAAGTAAACGCGACTTTAAATGTACTGGGATATACAACAGATATCGAAATAAACGCTCTTAGAATTAATTTATCGAGAATAGCACAATATATTCTTTAAACTTATTAAAATACTGGTATTCTATTGTTGGACAAGGATAGACATAGTTGAATGACGTAATATGATTCATTTTAGAACAGAGTTTCCCAACCTTTTATGGACTACCACCCCCTTTAAGAGAAAAAAAATTCCAATGCCCCCTTTTAGATAATAGTCAATTATACCAATTTTTATGTCACTCTATGATCTACTAACAATCACGCACGAGTATGAATCACAAGCGAAGGATACAAAAATAATAAGACATTAGAAGAAGCTGTCTGCCTTTTAAAGATTTGATTTTGAATTTTACGCCATTATAAGATAAACCATAGTTAATATAAGACAGTATCTAACCATAGCTAGATAAGATGTTTTTTCATGAAAGTATAGGTATTTACAAAGTACTTTGGACCCGCTACCGCCCCAGTGTCCATTCGGTGGCGGTACCGCTCCCGTTGGGAACCTATATTCTATAATTTGTCGAACGGATATATAAACGCGACAATCTGCGCACGGAGGCAGACTCGCACGAGCTAGCGAAGCGAAAGGAAGGAGAAGAGATCAAAAGGGCCTTCATATTGCGCGATAACGATACGACGGAGCATCAATTCAAATTTTTTAATTCAAAAGTTTTTATTTAAAACAAGTTCCACTGGAGAACACTTTATAAAGGTCACATATGTAAGTAAAAATTTATATCTACTTCATATTCTACACAGCTTCGCAACGTGTTATCGCTGTTTAATGGAGAAGAAGCGGCAAGAAACTCCCCAGCAACATGTCTAGCTAATAAAGATTTCATCATAATTATTTATATTGTTACAAGTTTAGCGGGACTCGAATTAAAATGCCGTTGCAATTATTATAGAGTTTATTAGAACAATACGAACACGTATAACACAGGTATAAATATAACCGAACACAACAAGTCCAAACGTAATGCAGATGGTCGTAATTCAATAAAACGCGCAAAGTCCGTCACTTATTAGATTCTCGATTGCAGTACACACGTCTCGCTTCATTCGCGGTTCTCGCTCGACTGCCTCCCCCCTCCATCAGGTCATTGTTTTATACTGCACAAATGCAATATGTCCGCCCGGCAGCGTGGACCGAATTTCCTAGAATCAGCTTTTACTTTACAGTCCGTAACACCTGGCTAATGATACAATACAACAATAGGCCGTATGCCAATAACTAAACAAAAGAGACGATCATAAAAGTTGTTGTTGGTATACACATATTAATAATGTATATATTTGGATATATATAATATTAATATGTGTTATTGTCTATTTTCTTTTTCTTAATTATAATAACATGTATTGTGTAATATCTATGTATCGTATTAATTACATGTATTTGATTTGCACACCACCGTCATACACTCTCGATTCCTTTCACACAATCCACAGCCCGGGTTGTCTGGAAGAGATCGCTCTAAAGCGATAAGGCCGCCCTTTGTTCCTGCCTTGACACGATATGACTGTAAATGATTTACTTTATGTGTATGTGGTGAACAATAAAGTATTTTCTATCTATCTATCTATAAAAGAATTTCAATGTTATTAGTTCAAATGCGGACGGGTAATAAATGTGCTTTGTTTCAGAGCTGCAGGTGGATTTTGTTTTTGTCGGGACCTAAGTTGTAGGAATATATGATCTCAGGCTCTTTTAAAAAAAAAAATTATAGAATTTGTATTACAATTATTTTTCAGAGAGGAGTTTTTGGCGGGAACTGAAAGGAGACGTTGTGCTGTGCAGTTTTATTTTCTAAAAATGTGTAAAATTACTCTAAAATGAACAATAGTTGTAGTATATTGATAGTTTTTGAGTAGTAATTATGTGTTTTGTGAGAAATGTGAACTGTATAGTCAAATGTGGCCTTTTGAGTTTTCACAAGAACTCCGTTGAACGGCGTTAGATGTAGCCTACAATACAACTGCGCGACTATTATACGAAGACTTAAACATCAGAATTGGCTGTATGGACTAGATTCCTTTGCCTGCCTTTGTGGCGAATACAACTACTACTTATTTTTCAGAGAATGAATGGAGTTGTATGAAACAGAAAATATTGTTACCATCGCAGTAATATTCAGTCGCGAGACACCGGGTCGTCGATCGTACGGATCGAAAAGCGAGTCAATCGAGAAAAGTTTTTAATTAAATAAAGGCAGAGTCTCTTTAGATCGGTGTTCCCTTTTCATCCCGGTAGGTACCCACATTTTATTTTTAAATTATGTATATATAATATAAATAGTGTATATATATACTAGCTATGCCCGCGACGTCGTCCGCGTGGAATTTGTTTTCAAAACCCACCGATTTTGAAACATTCTTCATCGGTGTCCCGCTCCTATTGGTCTTAGCGTGATGATATATAGCCTATAGCCTTCCTCGATAAATGGGCTATCTAACACTGAAAGAATTTTTCTTATCTAACCAGTAGTTCCCGAGATTAGCGCGTTCAAGCAAACAAACAAACTCTTCAGCTTTAATTCTTAGTATAAGATTTAAATTGCATTATAAATAGATTTATGATATTACTAACGTTTCTAGCACTGAACTAACTAAGCAAGTGAGGTGTGTAAGAATGGGCCTAAATGGCGCTCTGCTGTTCGTGCCTACCCCGCAAGTGAACTGGCGTGAAGTTATGTTGTATGTATGTATGTACTAGTGATTCATTTGTTATTTTTTCATTTGACATAACTTGCTTATTTATTACCAAAGCTTAATTTTACAATTTTGACAAATTACATATGATTGACATTAATGTATTTAGACAGATTTTTGTTCTTTAATTTTGTAATAATAATTGTGATAATGTGTTTTATCAAAAAGACATCTTGAAGAAAATTTACACGCCTCATAGGCAAAACATGTGAATCTAATATACGAATGTAACCTCAAAGTTATGTACCATGTTTTAAGCAAATAAATGAATTTGATTTGATTTGCTGATTGATATTTTTCTAAATAAGAATTTATAGAAAGAAAGAAAGAAAATATTTATTTCTAAAAATGCGACACTTTAACAGTGATTTATAATAATAATAACAATAGCATTGAAATTGTGTGCCGCAATTCGGGAAATGAGGTTGGCACTCAGTTTTTTGCTGTGCCGAAACATAGTCCGACACAGCACTGATTTTCAGTGCCCACCTCCTTAATTACAAAGACAAGTGACCCACGGTAAAAGCAAGTTAAATAAAATTATATTACAATCAACATATAAGAAAAAAAAAACAAAAAATAAGTACCTAAAAAATTAAAGCAACCTAAATAGAGCCCTTATTATATACACATGTTACATATGAAACAAACAAAGGTACAATGATCAAATCAAATTCAAGCCAATTAACATAATATTTTGACATTCGATGTTGCAGGTAAATAAATCACAAATACTTTTTAACTTTATAAATAATTAAATAAATATTACTTTATAAATAAATTTATAATTTATTAATTTGTACAGTATATAATATTATATTCGTAGATCTATGCATGCAATAAATATATAAATATTTTGTAACTAATTAGTTTTTATTATATGTGGGGTCTTCTTTTTGCAACTTAAGTAAGTTTCTCTTATAATGAAATTTGAATATGTAAATTTAATTTTAGTTTTTTAATTAATTTTGTACACCACTATGTGGTAGAATGTTCTGTGAATCTACAATTGTATAAACTACATTCTTGCAAATAAAGATATTGATTGATTGGTTGTAAAGTCCTACCTTTTTTCTGCTCCACCTACAAGGCCTGATTTGTTAAGAATTTCTTATAAGCTAGGTTGCCTGGAAGAGATCGCTTTTAGCGACAAGCATTACATTTTAGCAATAAATTATTTATTAATTCCAAAAAGTATTGGAACGAAGTTCCTTATCGCGCGTTGTGAAAGGGGGCTAGACGGAAAAAATTCTTACGAAAAGTTGTCACGACACTTTTTGCTATAGTAAGCTATTGTAAGCTGTGCGGCGTCGCATGTTTCTCTGTCTATCTGTCTGTCTGTCTCTCTCTCTCAATTCCAATTACAATTCCTTCACTAATTAATCGAAAGGAACTTCGTTCCATCCGGGTGTCCCTTGACACCTCTCAAGTTTTTTTTTACATACATACATAACTTCACGCCAGTTCCCTTGCGGGGTAGGCACGAACAACAGAGCGCCATTCAGGATTATTCTTACACACCTCACTTGCTTCTTTGACATTCATAACTCTTGTCATGCACGCTCGTCTGTTCTTAAGTAAAAGTATTTTGTAATTATGCATTTTGTTTTTGTAATTATTTATTTTTGTGATTAGAAAGTGTTATCTAATCTAAATAAAATATCGATGAGCCGCCGTTTACAAAAAGACAACTTCGTGCATCAAACAACACGGTTAAAATATTCAAATTAGTTTTTACACATGTAAATATCAAGAATCTAACACACGATAAAATCTGTTTAAAGGTTTAAAAACTGTTTACATCAACAATACATTCTATTTAATATTAATTAAGTCTTAAAACAAATGCAATAAAAACTTGTGTACAATCACATGAAGCTTATGCTAGAAGAAAGCATAGTAAATATCTCTTTACACTATCTATGGTCTAAGACTTACCCATTTGTCCTTGGTTTTATACCTTTCTCTTTCACTCACCAGCATGACATCTCTTTCCTTGATATGATAGATGTCAGATATCTGTCAATTCATATGCATTGTAAAATTTTGCCGGTAAAACATTGCAAAATTTGTAAATTATTTCAAAGTGTTAAAACTATTCAATATTAATAGAATTTTGAAGTGTTGACAACACAGTGCCAAGAAAATAATATAGTACTTCATTATAACACTTACCATTCGTCTTTTAATTGTGTTATAATAAGTACAAACTACGACAAGTAAGTGTTCCAAGTGGAATGTGCAACATTCGAAATCTTTAAGCCTTTGGTGATTTCTTTTATTACGAGCACATCGAGTGAAACCAATTACGATAAATTATCGTCGTTTCTCAAGTTCGGACGAAGGGGGAAGTATTTTGCTTTATTCTACTGAACATGAGATGTAAGTACAATTACGAGTTTTCAAACAGGATTGAACTTGTTTTAAAACCTAACTGAAAATCTCAGTAGGGGAAATAAAACACCGAGGTTAGTAAACCGGTTGTTTACTTAAGCTAACCAAGAGTTAGTGTCAAAAATTAAATTGATTTTTAATTAATATGATTGAAAGGACATTTATCACAAACTTGTCTTGCTAATAGTGTTGTACTAAGACATAACATTTGTCATTTCACTGTAAAAGAAGACCACTTATCGGTGCAGAACCATTGTGGACAAATTTGTTTTTTATAATATTCTAGAACAATGACAATTTCTGAACAAAGGCTATAGCTGGATAAACATCCAGCTGCTGCTGGCTGAAGTTGAACAGCTTCTTTAATTCAGTGATAAAACACTGGGGTGTGTATAGATAGTCGGCCCATTTATTTATTATTTGAGATATAAAGATAACTTTGGGTGGTTATAGCCTTCTAACCTATATTAAAGAAAGTTTGGATCTGTTCATGGTACATAGATGTGCCATGTGACTATAACCCACCTGAACATTGGTCTTGTAAACGAGGGCTTGTAAATTAAGTCCTCACAGGAGGCACCACAACTGATTTTCACCAAAGCCTAGTAATTTTTACATTACTTATTGACAGGATTAATAAAGTCAGTGGGACCAATGTCCCATAATTAAATATTAGAGACTACATTGCAAATTATTTGTAGTCAAGACTATATTTTTGCCCTGATGTTGTACAACTTATTAAAGCATCATTGAGTGGCTTACAAGGGTGATTAAAATTTAAAGACAAGTACGTACTTTAAGTTAAAAAGTAACACATCTAATGTCTTGTATGACAAGTGATCTAAGCCTTACTAATTATACAGCCAAGCCTATAAATCTTAGTGTAAATTGTTTAGACTACACAATACACATAATGAGAAAAGAGATAGTTCACCTATTAAAAGTAGTGAATATAACAGACTCCATCCAAAGAGCTGCATTCAGATGGTTTTTGATAAAGAAGTCAGATGTTGATTTCTGCCCTCTTGGACCTCAGAGGTCTTAATTCATATGTAATATATTGTAAAACATTTTATATTACAAATAAAGAGATTAATTAAAGTTAAGACACATTGGTTAGTGACAACAAACATTCAACAGGCATATTTTCACTTACCAATAGCTAAACCTCATCCGGACATTCCTCCGAGTGGTTTATAGCAAGATTTTCAGCAAACATTTAGTTACACATTACAATAAGTAATTGTATTAATTACATATAAGAGAGCAGGGGTTAAAACAACAGCTTATCATCTTACTATTATAATAACATAAGAGATAGTTTGATTAATCTTAAGACAGCAAAGTAGTGGTCTATTTGTATACTAATTTTAAACCTTATTTATACAAACTTATAATATCATAAGTGTCTATGCTATGAGACTGTGACATTCTGTAAGATGATAAGAAGTATCTCAATTGATGTTTAAAGACTGGAAACTCCCCTCTTTATTGCTCTTGCTTTGTGGCTTAACATTTGGCACAAAAATATTTGCTATTATAGCAAATTGGATTGCAGAAATCCTATAGACACCATATCCAGTTACTCTAGAATCAGTCAGGACGGAAGGTCCTTGATTCTCAAGTTGCAGAAACTCTGAGAATGTTCGATACGAGGATGGCATATAAGTTATCAAAAAGTCTATCTTACAATTGCCATCATGTGAGCATTAAATCTCAGGTGTGATCAAATTATTTGCTCCAATGTCTAAGGTCTGTTTTCCTATTGTTATAACTGTCTGGGACACCAGGCGAGGCAGAGTGAAATTGTCCTAAAAACCATAACTAAAAATAACATTTCTGATTTCAAACATGTGGAATAGATATATTACTACTCCTAAAGGGGTTATGACTAAATTGAGATTTTGCATACTATGCAATTTTAAAGAATTGGCTTCACAATCACTATGCAAATGTTCCTAAAATTATTCAAACAGAGCAGGCCAAGAGGGAATATCTAACCCTACTGTTTAGCAAGACCTGAAATAAAGTTGGTCAAAGGAGAGCAGGGCTCAGAACCAGTACTCAAATAGCTGTATTATTCAGTCTTTTGACCTCAAATTCAGGTTGAGGTGCTCAGCTAAACAGGATTTGCTCACTGATTGGAAAGTGGGCCTGTAACCAATTTCTTGGAGTTCAAAGAGGAACGAGATGTATACTATGTTTGTAAGAATAAATAGTCAGTGTATGACTCAAAGAGGTGCATATTGTACATACATGGTGAGAAAAGGACGTAATCCCTTTACCTAAAAAAGTAAATAAATAAAGATGCTTACCATATTGTTGAATCTCACAGAACAATGGAGCATAACTCTCTTTCTCTGCCACTTAGCTCTCGGGGAAGCTAAACTGAACGAGAAGCCAGATGCCAAATGGTCCTAAAGTTCTGAAGTGGCTTCTTCTGCTCCAGGCCATGAAGGCTATGTTCAAAATTTGGAGCGTCCAAGGCATGAACTTATTTTCATCAAAGTATGTGATGAATGGCCCCAGACAGGTGTGCTCATTTTTCTACAATGTATTCGGTAGAAATGAGACTTTCGGCTGGGCTTGGCAATTTTCCCCACCCAGCCTAATAGAATACTGTCTTACTTGAACCAGGTTAAAGGAAATTTCCTTTTATTAATACCAGAATAGACCAAGGGCTTTCGGAGGCCAAACTTGAAAGCAAAGATTATTAACAATTCTCATTTAAGACAGGAGGAAGATCTCAGTAGATGGACAGACAGACAGATTGCCCCTTTTTGCTTAAAAAGTTAGAGTTTGAATGATCAAGTCTCTTACTGAATCACAAATGGCAAGACTTATCAAAGTAGTTGGCAGACACCTACTTAATAATACTTACAACTACAATTACTATATATCTACAATAGACATTGCCAAAAATAAATTTTAAAAGGCTATCATATATTACTAGTTCTTAAGTTTTTTGAAATGGTGTAAATTAAAGTGTTTTCTATCTATCATATAATAACATTATCAGAGATGTAAGATGATCATCAAATACTTAAGACCATTTCACTTGTCAAACCAGAAATTTAAAATGCTATTTGTCTAGAATATTAGCATTTCTATTTGACAAAATTAAAATAAATAAATAAAATTATATATATATAAGTATATATAATTTCATATTAGTAGCTGGATAGTCACTACTATTACTTGCCTCAGGCTGTAGAATCTATGATCTGTTGACACCAGGGCATCCCCAGACAATCAAAACAATCGGCTGGTAGCCACAACTTTGTGTAATAACAAGATTATAAATAAAATAATAAGCAGTCTAGCTGGATGTTACGGAAACACCGAAATTATTGTTTTGTCCTGTAACACACATTAAACATTTTATAACAGTATCTGAGAGGTCAAAAAGCCTAGATAGAGAATGAGTACAAGTTTATACATTTCTATCATTATCTTCAAAGATAAAAATTGCTTAAAGAACCATAATTACTGTTTTCAGAGACATTGTATATAATATTTTTTGTAAATATACAATATAGTACTCTATAAAAAAAAGGGGGGGGGGGGGGAGAGATTAATACTACTCTACATATATATCTATTAGCTAGATGTTGATACAAGATGTTAGTTATAAAATGACCAGTACAAGAGATATTAGAGGAATCTTATAAGTATTGAAACATACAGATGTTTCTATTAATGATATCAGACCTAGTCAAGATTAGCTATAAACTAATTTTAGTTATTATTAAGGCTCTTTAGTTATGTTTACCTTTAGGTTTTCCATTTTTAATGGAAGATTCATAAGATAAGTTCTTTACCAAGGAACCTTGAGATCTTATCATCTAATCAACATTTTCTTTAAAATAATAATTGATTTCAGATAGGAGGATTATTATTTTTTCTTTCTTTATTGTACACAAAGTAGTTACATATAAAACTACAGAGAGTGGTGATGTACCAAAACAAGATTAACAACTCCAAAGAGAGTTTTCTTCCAGCAAACCTAGGGAGACAGGGAGAGACTATTATCCATATAATAATATAAATCAATATTGTTGGAAATTGATAAATTGTGAGGTTATTAGTATTAATTTTTTTTTATTTTTCTTCACAGACAAATTAAAATTCTTAAAGTAAATCGGATATACTTTGAGAAATATTTTAAATCTCTAATCATCATATGCATTGTATTACTTGTGTTTTCACCAGCAGATAACAAACAGGTCTTCTAGCAACACTGTGTGTCGACAGAGACACATAATATAACTGTTTTGCATTCCAACAAAACAGGTATTATGTGTTGACTGAGACACACAGTGTTGCAGCAAGTTTCTTGCTGGTGTGTGGAAGACTATATGAATTGACAGATATCTGACATCTATCATATCAAGGAAAGAGATGTCATGCTGGTGAGTGAAAGAGAAAGGTATAAAACCAAGGACAAATGGGTAAGTCTTAGACCATAGATAGTGTAAAGAGGCAAATATTTACTATGCTTTCTTCTAGCAACACTGTGTGTCTCCGTGGTGATGGTGCACCCCGCTGAGGGCCCGTCCTTAGGGGTGGCGCCCTCCGGCACGTGCAGGTGCAAATGGCTGGTCAGCGAGTGAAATAATCCTTGTCAAATATAACCCATGACAAATGTACTGAACCAACAGGGCATTGTTTCTCAACGTTTTTTATGTCGCGACCCCTTTTTTTACATGAAAATACATTATGTCGTTATTATTTATGATGTCCTTATATCATTATAATAATTACCTAGCGGTCCAGCCAGACGTTGTCCTGGCTTGAAAAAAATACAGAACTAAGTATAAATATAAAAATGAAGTTCAATAATCGAGATGAAAACTATCCTATCTTTTAAGTTGGACCAAATTAGACATCGTTACAAAATTTCATCAAAATCGGTTTAGTAGTTTCGGAGTTTATCCCGGACATTTTTATTATACATAATATAAGATTTATGTCGCGACCCACAAGAAAACCAAAATGTTAAATAAAAAGTCTTGCGACCCCATCACTATAAGATAATATTTAATTAATTCTTTATTTATACGTTCGATTTGTACATAGGTCTTATTTCTTTTAATAGACTGGGACCTCCACAAGGGTCCCGATCCCAGGTTGAGAAACGATGCAATAGGGTAAACTATACTGTCGTTGACTCACAGACAATTTATTTAAAATACTAAAATTTCTTAAACTTCCTCCACTCCTTATCCATGTTATTTGGGGTCAGCTCTCCTCACTTTCCTGCGCCAAGCCATACGGTCTTAGGTTGTGTGTTGTCAATTTAAAATACCAGTAACACTATTCAGCGAAGGTGGAACTAACCACGTGAGTGAGACATTAAAATTGCGTTGTCATTGTCGTTGCCATGACGATTCATTATTTGCTAATGATGAAAGGTACCCTTATGCCCTTTTCTACCCCTGACACCGTGTAAGTAAAATTCCTTGATGATCTGTTGCGAAAAGCTTGAAAGTGTCACAAAGAACTCAAATCGCATTTATTATATTAATAAGGATTAACGTCACCTGTCAATGATGGTAACAGAGTGGACACCACGAGATGGGAAAAGAAGACTAGAGAGACAGTACAGAACATGGGATGAAGATACTAAGACAGTTGCAGGCAGGGCTTGAAATACCGGTAAAAATGTGGTATCGGTATTTATAACAACTTTAGATAACGGTAAAAAATAAATATCGTTCTAAAACTTACTGTTATTTCTAGCCATTTTACCGGTAATAAATAAAACGTTAATACTATTTTTATCGGTAATTTTACCCTTATAACTATGTTTTGTCACCATCGTCGCTCTCTTTCACTCGCAAAGACTGTCAAACAGCACTGTGCTAAGAGCGCGCGTAATATTTAGAGTTGAATGTAGTCGTAATAAAGTCAATTCTTAAAAATGACAACCTCGCTTGATATAACGTAAAAATTACCGATACGTTGACGTTATACATACGAATTAAAACTACGTTTTAACGGTTTTAAGCGCGGTAATTTTATTTTTAATTATTAAATAAAATTACCGCGCTTAAAACCGTTAAAACGTAGTTTTATTATGTATACAAGTCGCGAAAACTTAAGAAAATATTATTATATAAAACTCTTTATTATTCAAATTAATAAATTTAAGGAATAAAAACGATGTGTTTCTCTGAAACAAAGAAACGACATTCAAAGTCCATTCACTTAAATTCTAATTGAAATAATAATTAAAACTGTTATTTAAAACTGAACACTTATCAAAAACTATATTTGTTTCCACCGTCTTTCGTAATTTTTAAGTGTGTGACTTACAATAGGTCGCGTTCCACTTAAATTGTGATATACTGTGTATTTAACGTTTATACATGCGTTCCTTTGGTAACATTTTCATTACATGTTATACATACGATTTTTAACGTTATATTATAACGTTAAAATCATAAAAGTTACCAAGTAACGGTAAAAAAATATACCGGTATGGCGGTATCATTTTCAAAAATATCGGTAATCTATACTAATATTATAAAGAGGTAAAGTTTGTGAGTTTGTGACGTTGTAGGGGGTAATCTGTGGATCTACTAAACTGATTTTAAAAATTCTTTTACTGTTGGAAAGCTACGTTAACAGGGAGTGTCATAGGCTATATAACATGACGCTATATACCACGGGAACGGGACAGAGCGCGGGTAAAACCGCACCGGGTCGCTAGTTACCTATATTTTTAAATGTAATTAATAACGTTTTCAAGCCCTGGTCGCAGGTCCCTTATGCCCAAGACTAGCGACGGACAGGGATATATGGAAAAAGCTGGAAGAAGCCTGTGTATCAAAGAGACCCTAATCTTTAAAAACTTAAATACTTAGGAAACTTAATTGTACACATTTATTATTAACAATAAACGCTATTTAACAAACACACAATTGTGTTTAATTTTTACTTTTAATGTGTTTGTTGTGTATGTCCTAAAAATAAACCAGTTTTCTCTCTTTCTTTCTTATTTCGATTTTAATTTTTTACCTGTCAATAGAATTAGAGTATAAACTCGACTATAGGCCTTCTCCCTCACCTGGTATTCAAGAACGTGTTCTCAGGATGGTATGTGGTTAAATAGTTCCTAGCAACGGTGAGCGCTATCCTCGCACTCTCCTTCATGACATCTCCCAAGTGGCCCGTTAACTCCAGCGAGCCGAATGGAGATTTGTCATCCTGTTGTGTGTTACGAAGAGCCGTTTCTATGAATAACGTGCTGCCACCTGTATTTATATTACAGTGTTTTACTAATAATTCATTGACCAACAAAATATAAAAAGACCCATATATTCTTAAATATTTTATATCTGTTGAACCTGTATCTGGGATCAAATTGGTCCATACACCCAAAGTATTTGAAGGTGTATGGAGCAAACTGACCCCAGATTCGGTCTTTTGGTAAATGCACCCTTAAAAATTTTGAAGGTGTATGGACCAAACTGACCCCAAATTCGGTCTTTTGGTCCATACACTCTTAAAATTTTGAAGGTGTATGAACCAAACTGAGATTCGGTCTCTTGGTCCATACACCCATAGTATTTTGAAGGTGTATGGACCAAACTGACCCCAGATTCGGAGTCGAATCGAAATACATAAGAACAGATGCGTCTGGCCAAAAGTACAGACAATTTTTTATTTTTTGTGGGGCGCTAGCTTTGAGAATCAGTTGTAAAAGAATTTATTTCACAATCAACTGTGTTTTAATTTGTTTATTAAAATAAAAAGAGATACAAGCACAATGCAACATAACACTAAAGTCACAGACAGTATTCAAGGGCCGAATAACCGGACGTGTGTGAGGGAGACAGCAATATTCTTTATTTGAGTTACAGTGTAATTAAAAAAGGGTTAATATGTGCAACTCAATATAGTGTTATAATCTGCTCAAAACAAATTTACTCATAATAAGCTTTTTTAAAAAGGTTTTTAAATACAAGCTTTTGAGATCCTGGATATCATGTAGCAGCAGAGTGCTAGCCAAGACAAGTAAAACGAGCTCAAACAAGACGGGTCTATCTTGTTTAGTACAGGAGTTCCGACTCCATCATCAGATCAGCTCCATGGTACCATATTATTGCATTGTCGCGCGATATACATATGCGTGCAAAATTTCAGCTCAATCAGAAACCGGGAAGTTGGTCAAATTTAACTTGCAAGATTCCACCCGAACTTACATACATAGATAGGTACATCCATTGCAAGTTAAATAAAAGCATATAAAAAATGATAAATGTCCATTTTATTTGCAAGATTATAACTAGTTTTGTTTAATATGGTCATTTTTTAATATTAATCAATTTAAAGAAAAACAAAATAGCGTTAACTTAATTCTTTTGAATAAAAAATTTACTTGGGAAATTTCTTCCACCTACGTATGTTTGAAGGTCGTTTAAAAATGGCCTATTAAGGGTAATTATTTTTGTATTATTGTGAAAGCCTAGACTCCTCCGTAGTTGTTAAAGACACTCTGGAACTATGAATTGGGCTTTTTAAATTTTTAATTTAAGATTGAAAACTCGAGTCTGATTCGCTGGAAATAATTGAAATGAATAAGAATGGGGATTGTTCAAAAAAAATTACCCTCTGATTTTATATTTTTATTATGTAAAATAGGGTATTTTAAGATACTAATTTGAATATGTGTGTTTTAAGAGGTAGTTTTTTTTTAATTAGATTTTTAAACAAATTATCCGATGACGTCATTGGGGACAACTTTACATTAATTCCTTTGCCTATAAAAAGAAAACAATCATATTAATCTGTGCTACTATTTAAATGTTACTGTCATTATTCATTATGACAGTGCATAATCATTTTAGTGTGGCCAGCTTAGCAATTTTATCGGTAGATTTATTTTATATATTTTGGTGTTCAACATTTATTATTTTCTAAAGTTACCGTTAAGTTATTTAAAGTGACCTTTAGTGAAAAATCAATATAATATAACTGAATAATGTACAGTTAGACTGAATACCATTAATTGATAATCAGGCATAAATTACCTATTAGACACCATTGCGATGTCATTACTTTTCTTAATTTGTAATAAAGTATTCTTTCGGCGATTGCAACAGATAAAGCTCATTCGACCACTAAAATACTTTGATTTGGTATCACATTTGAGTTATCATTTTATAATGTCCGATACCTAGACATAGTCTCATTATCCAATGATGTTGTCAATCCAGTTAAAATAAAAAGGTTGTATTGTCAGTTTCAATTGAGGGGGAGGGGGGGGGGGAGTATTATTAGTCAGACCTTTAAAAAAATATCAGTCGTTAGGACTGCACTTCAGAGATAAAAACTTGGTATCTGAGCGTGACGGTCGTGCGAATTCAGTGCATTTTCCCCATCCTAGAAGTAACTACCGAAGTTTTCAATTTAAAAATCATGGCGATGTTCGATAAGGTCTTTTTTAAGTCAATATGTTGGGAGTTACTTTCCTACACACACGTGTGTACCTACAAGGATTACAAATTTTAGTAATTTCACTATTATCAACCTGGCAACATTGGGTATTTAGGCTTTAGATCGGCGGTTAATGCAGCATTTCTAAATTCTAATATTATTCATTACAATTAATTTCGTCCTTAGAAAAATCTTCTAAAGTCATCCGACAAAAAAGTGAACTGTTTTATTAATGAAAATGTATTAAATATTTTCTCTTTCTAAACATGGCCGGATCTTCAAATAGGAGTGTTAATTTTGTAAAGGCTGATACGCTAAACCTACCTAACATGTAATGTTATTAGAGTACATAGCTATACTCGTAGTACATATTGGAGAAATAAGAGGAGCTAAAATCCTGATGTAAGTAGTTTTGTGAAGGTTTCTAAATTCAACATGTTCGTCCATAGATCTTCCTTCCTTCTTTCATTTTATAATCTGTGTAGTATATTACTATTCCTGTCTGTAAATTTCATCCATATAAGAAATCAGTAATGTTAATTATTAGTTAATATATGATTGATGTAAGCATAATTTGTGTTGAAGTCAAAATTCATCTAAAATGTGCATCTATTTATAGAAAAATAGCTACGTGTCTCACTCATTCATTAGAAACTGATTAAAATAATATTAATTACTTATTTGATAATTTAGTACAATCAATAAATCAGCAACCTATATTGCTTTCTTAATAATCTATAATACAAGTAAAGTATCTCATATAAATACATACAAATAAAGGAACAGACATTGCACCACTGCCCTGGCGGTTAGATAGTGTGTTTGATTGCTAATGTATGTTATGGATCTGATCTTATACAACAAATTACCGGAAAATATGAAACTCTCCAGTAGTTTTAAATATATTCACTTGCCGGCTTAAAAGTGATTAATTAAGCACATCTATAACTTGAAGGATTTCATGGAATATGAAGATTTGTGACAAATACCCTAATGATTGTAAATCTCTTAATAATATGATTTTGATGTGTAACATAGTTACTACTATGAAAATTTATGAGTTAAATAAGGACTATGCGAGTAATTAAATAGACACTTTATATCTTTTTTTTTCAGGTTCAGAAAAAATTACAAACAACTTTTCGTTATGCTTGATCATAGAATTTTATGACTTATCCACTGCAGTTTACATGAAAACTTTATGTATAGAAAAAACCAAATGCTAGCCTGCAGGAAAAAGAAAAAGATAAAACTGAACATTTCTGAAAAGATTATATAATATGTCCTAAATTATTATTAATAAGTGTTTAAGTAAATAAACAAGTTTAACTGCTAAAAGTTATTTATTATTTCATCTTGCAAAATAATAAGTCAAAAGATATATTTTATTAATCAATTCATATAAATATATGGCACATACAAATTTATAACTCACAATAGTTTGCTTTCAGTATAGAAACCATCTTATTCTTATAACTCGTAATGTGAACTCTTAAGACATCAGTCAAAGTAAAGCTAAAATATTTTTGGAGGAATGTTAAATATTCATATATTGTTTACATGAATTATAACTAATAACATCTAGATTTATGTATATATAAAAATAAGTTATTTAAAATAGCCATCCTTGTTTTCAATTAATTAAGCTTTAAAGATATAGGCCATTCTTCTAATGTGGTACTAATCTTTTCAATCAGTTTCCATTTATTGATTTGGGCTCGCTTGAGATAAATTCAGGTTCTGGTGAACTTTTTGTATGCCATTAGCTCCAATGCAGTTCATAAAGAATACTCCAAAGAATTCAAGTCAGAACTCGACGAAGGCCAACCTATGCTCTGAACAAAGTCTGACAAATTGGCTTGCAACCAATGTTGGATTGAATTAGCTTCATGGGAGGGTACAGAGCCCTGTTGGAAAATCCACTGCTATCCAGCGAATAAAGTATCACTTGATGCTTAAATCATTGTTTCCAATATGTGATTTTGGACGTCCTTCTAACTTCTGGCGCAAGGTGTATTGTTTTGCCAGTTAAATTTTCTTCCACCGTGATGATCTTCTCATCAGTAAACAGGTTATTTTTTGGATCGTATCTCTTGAAAAGATTTCGATATCGCTCCAATCACCATTTACGAAGACGCTCGTTTATATAATGCACTTTTCTTTGACTTTTAGTTAGAGACCATATGTAAGTATTCTCTTTACAGATGTTTAAGAAATATTGGTCTGAAGAGATAATATATACATAATTTAATTCTGGAGTACGTCGAATAAAATGTTTGTTTAAGTTGATGTTGTATGACATAACAATGACATAAAAAGGAAAATTTCGGTCCTTTTGTATTTTGAAACTGAATGGCTACGGGATTCATATGCATTTCACCACACGTAAATGACGTCATAGGATTTAGTAAGGTCAAATAAAGGTCAAACGCATTTCTTTCAAAATACAAGGGGATTGTACGTTTTTTGGAATTTTAACTAGACAGAAATGATTAGGAACACTATTCCTCGAAATGGTTTTTCAAAAAGCTAAATTGAAAAAAAGTGAACAATCCCCATTGAAGTGTTTTTTTTTTCATTTTCAAGTACAATTTTTGCAACTTATGTTAATATTAGTGTGCTGATTATTAATATACATGTAAAAGTACACTTCATAAGGATTTAGTTACATTAAAAAAAAACTCCCAAATCATACCAAGAACTAAAATAAAAAATATTTAAAGCCGTTGCAGTCGAAATTTCACAAAAATTATAAAAAAATTAATAACTCTTAACTAATAATTATGGTAAAATATTCATGGGGGGTAATTCAGGTACCCCTTTATGTAAATTAACAATTTTTTTGTGGAAAGTCACTGTTCTGGCCAGCCTGTATACCACTCTTGACAACACTTCACTTGAACAATAAAGAGTTTTCATTCATTCATTCATTCATTCACTCTCTTTAAGGTTTACACTTCGAACGAGAGTGGACTAAACCCGGTTATGACCAATTAAAACCAAGCCTGAATAAAAGTAAATATGTTGATTTGATTGTCGAGTAACCCATTCTTACCCATAGCGGTCCAAGCCAACCCCATGACGACACCTGGTGGCGTGATGTCGTACATCCTGTCGTGTTTGAACGTAGGTTTGCCCACGAATTCGGACAAATTGCTCTCGGTTATTGACAGTATCTCGGCTTCCTCTTTCACTATTTTGTATGCCACTTTCCTTGCAATCTGCGCAAATGAAAATTAAAATCATAGTATTTTCTTAAGTTTTCGTGACTAGTATATATGTTATAGTCACAGTTCGATATGACATGGATGGCTACCACCTCTGGTCTAGATTATGCCGCCATAACAACCTTGAGTTGTGTTCCGGCATTAGTGTCCAGGTTCCCCTCTCCCATCTTTGGTGTTGCAAATGTGCATAGGCGATGGTAAACGCGTTCCATTTTTTTTATTTTTTTTTATTTTATTGCAGGAGTTCAGCAGACTGGCAGACGGCCCACTAGATGGAAAGCGGTTACCATCGCCTATGGACATTTGCAAAAAAAAGGTGCTACAAATGCGCTGCTGCTCTCTTAAAGGAGACTGGAACCTGGTCACTAATGCCGGAACACAACACAAGGTTGTTTAGGGCGGCATACTCTAGACCAGGGGTGGTCGCCATCCAGTCGAGCAAATACCCTACCACCTGGCTGCGGGTTGTTAAGTCGCCTCTTACAGGCCGCCCCAACGCAGGAAATTGTATTCTTTCTCCGTTCCTGCACGGATCATCAAGTGGGCCGTCTGCCTGTCTGCTGAACTCATGCAATAAAAAGCAAGTCTCTTCCCGGAATGACTGGTTTATCCTAGGTTCGACCAAGGCCTTTCGACAAAACCCGAAATGAATTCGAATTTCGGCCTTAGTATTTTTAGTCCTGCCTAGAAGTAGTCAAACGTCAAACGTAGAACAATCCGTTTCGGCCTTTGCCTAGTCGATCCTCGAAGCGACTAAGGCAGACTCGGTCAAACGTCGATTCGTACTGCACTTGTTACATATTTAATGATTGTATATATTAGTCTCTCCTAGGTTAGACAAAAACTTGTTAGTCAAAGGCAAAAAACGTTAGTTATTTGGAGTTTGACTAAGACTTATGTCAGACCTGAGGTGCTACTAGTCAAACCTAGGAGCGCCAGAGCTTGAATGTTTGACTGTAACATATCTTATACTAATATATAAAGCTGAAGAGTTTGTTTGTTTGAACGCGCTAATCTTAAGAACTACTGTTCTGATTTGAAAAATTATTTCAGTGTTAGATAGCCCATTTATTGAGGAAGGCTATAGGCTATATATCATCACGCTAAAATCAATAGGAGCGGAGCACCAATAAAGAATGTTACAAAATCGGGGGATTTTTTTAACTTCCTTTTTTTATAATAAAACTACGTTTTAACGGTTTTAACCGCGGTAATTTTATTTGATTTTGGTTTTTCCGACGTTTCGGCCACTTTTCACTTGTTGGTCTTCCGTGATCACGGCCACTGAAAAGTCTCCGAAACGTCGGAAAAACCAAAATCAAATAAAATTACCACGCTTAAAACCGTTAAAACGTAGTTTTATTATGTATACAAGTCTTTTCAACTATTCCACGTGGACGAAGTCGCGGGCAGAAGCTAGTACATAATAAAACTCCGTTTTAACTCCGGCTACTTTTCGGTGGTCCGTCCGTCCGTTCCGTGATCACGTCTATTAAAAAGTGGGCGAAACGTCGGAATAATAAAAATCAAATAAACTACCGCGCTTAAAACCGCTGAAGCGTAGTTTTATTAATTAAAATCATGTTTTTCTGGTGTCAATGCCTAATTTTACAAAAACTTCAACATAGTACTTTCTCAAATATTATATAAGTATAGGTTATCTCAATTACCAGATACAACTTACTGGGCTATATAGAAATAAATAAATATATATATACAAATATATAAATATACATACAAATAAATAAAAAAACTACAGTGTATTCTTTGATTTTTATATAATTTCTCTGAAAAAATTATATTCTTCATATAATTATTTTTATATGAATTATCAATTGATTTGTTTATAAATCTATACATATAATAAAACTGTAGAGGTCGAATTTCTGTACAATGAAAAAAAATGCGAAAAACCGAGTCAGGGAGATGTAAGAAGTGAATTAGAACTAATTTAGATTTTTTTCAAATTTTATGTTTCTCTGTGTGTTTGTACGGGCTAATCTCCGACACGACTGGACCGATTTAAATGAAATTTTGTATGGTGGTAGCTTATATCCCTGGTCAAAATATAGGATACTTTTGATCCCGATTTTTTTTTTTTATTCAGGACAAATTACATTGGATAGTGTAGGTATAATTGTTAACAAATTTAAAACTAAAGTAACATAATCTTGTCCTAAAAGGGGCATCAGTCTCAGCATAATGCTGGTCCGTTAAAACCAGCGCTGATCTTCCGCTGAGCCCTTAAGGTATTGACACTACCTTCTACAAATAAAGATTCATTCATTTCTTCTTCAAGTTAATCGGTCTTTAATATTTCTGAGTGTGACAGTCGTTTTTGGAAATACCTTCTCGATGTGCTTCTGAAGATTCCTAACACCACTCTCCCTGCAGTAGGACTTGATGAGAGCATGCAAGGAGTCCGAAGTGATGTCCAGCTGTTCATCCGAGAGACCGCAGTTCTTGCGGGCAGTCGGCACCAAGTATTGCTGGGCTATTGCCAATTTCTCTTCGGCCACATAACCTAGGAGGTGATATAAATAGATTATCATATAAGACACACTTTCCATGATCAAATTGATCGTGTACTAGCAGAAGGTGATGTGAGGAGCCTTAAGAACAGACGAGCGTGCATGACAAGAGTTATGAATGTCAAAGAAGCAAGTGAGGTGTGTAAGAACAAGCCTAAATGGCGCTCTGTTGTTCGTGCCTACCCCGCAAGGGAACTGGCGTGAAGTTATGTATGTATGTATCATATAAGATACTAGAATATGCCTGCGAAAAATAATGTAAAATATCGTTTTAGTGGAAACTGTGTCGGAATACGCCAATTTTTATGCACTCGAGCAACTACAAACCGCTCCTGGGAAAATTCTAGCAGGATTCCCGGAATAAAAAGTAGCGCAGAGTTTAATCTATATATTAATACGTGAAGCAAAATCTTTGTACCCCTTTTTACGAAAATTGCGCGGACGGAGGGGTGTGAAATTCAAATTTTGCACACTAGTTTCTATAGAGGAGGAGTGCAGAATGCTAATATATTTTTTAAATTATGCATAAAAAATACATTAAATCAATAAAAAAAAAACATTACACACTACCATGTATATATATATATATATATATATATATATATATATATATATATATATATATATATATATTTGGGGAATAGTTTGAATGGAGCGTTAGGTAAACTTCTAGTCGCTAAGAACCTCAGCCAGAAGGCTCAGCTCGCCGTACACAACGCGGTGCTGGTACCTACGCTCACGTATGGAAGCGAGAGTTGGGTATGGAAGAGAGAGCATCAAAGTAGAGTAAACGCGGTCGAGATGCGAGCACTGCGCAAAATCTGCGGAGTGACGCTCGCGGACCGCGTTCGTAATACCGAAGTAAGAAAGAGAGTTGGTCTGAAAGAGAGTGTCGGGGTGAAGGTAAGGAAAGGAATGCTCCGGTGGTTCGGGCATGTGGAAAGAATGCATGATGAAAGAATGACTAAACAGATATACAATGCAAAAGTGGATGGATGCAGAAGTCGAGGAAGGCCACGACACACCTTCCATGATCAAATTGATCGTGTACTAGCGGAGGGTGATGTCAGGAGCCTTAAGAACAGACGAGCTTGCATGACAAGAGTTATGAATGTCAAAGAGGCAAGTGAGGTGTGTAAGAATAAGCCTAAATGGCACTCTGTTGTTCGTGCCTACCCCGCAAGGGAACTGGCGTGAAGCTATGTATGTATATATATATATATACATATATATATGTTCACACACACGCATATATACTCTTTTGTTTATTGTTAAACTCAAATGAACAGTGTAGCCTTGGCGAAGTCTGTGATTACAGAAGTATCTTCTGTAATCACAGACATAATCTTTGACAACAGAACCTTAATAATGTTTAAACTTATAATTTAAATTAATTATTATGATCGAATTTCGACCACGAGCGACCACTAGTTCTAAGAATTAGCTGTCAATCATCGAAAACCGCATCAAAATCTGCCCAATAGTTTTTACGTGAATCCCGAACAAAGACAAGAAATACATTGGTTCTCCATCGTTTATATAGTCTATTACAGTTGTTTTTTTTTAAATAACTTCAATCTACAGACACGGCATGTTTAGAATTTTATAATATTATAGATTATACTGTATAC
Organism: Dendrolimus kikuchii; assembly: GCA_019925095.2. NCBI lineage: Eukaryota > Metazoa > Arthropoda > Insecta > Lepidoptera > Lasiocampidae > Dendrolimus > Dendrolimus kikuchii. The sequence continues at coordinate 20,648,494 of CM034402.1, read as the reverse complement.
TGTATGCTAGGCGCGAAATTAGTTTAACAAAAAGAAAAATAACTTGAGATTGGAATAATGCCAAACAGAAATTATTGGGCTATTGTGATTTTTTTTATTGCATGAGTTCAGCAGACAGCCAGACGGCCCACTTGATGGAAAGACAACACCAGAGGTGCTACAAATGCGCTGCTGCTCTCTTAAGGGAGACTGGAACCTGGTGACTAATGCCGGAACACAACTCAAGGTTGTCATGGCGACATACTTTAGACCAGGGGTGGTAGCCATCCAATCGAGCAAATGCCTTACCACCTGGCAAATTTAAAGTAGAAAAGTAATTTCTTTCTTTCTAACACGAATACTCACCCGACATATCGATGAGCTCCATCCTGTCCCTGAGGGGCTCCGGGATATGCTCCACAACATTGGCGGTGCAGATGAAGAGCACCTTGGACAGATCTACCGGCACGTCCAGGTAATGATCCAGGAAGTTCGCGTTCTGCTCGGGATCGAGCAACTCCAGGAGAGCGGAGGACGGGTCTCCGTGGACACCCCTGAGGTGTTAATATCTAGATTTTTTACCGACTTCAAAAAATGAGAGGAGGTTCTCAATTCAATGTGTAATAAAAAAAAGATTTGTAATCAGTGAATAAACGGTTCTAGACTATGAACAAAAATACTGTAAAAGCTTTTTTTAAAGATTTTGAAATACAAGCTTTTGAGATCATGGATATCATGTAGCCACAGAGTGCTAGCCAAGACAAATAAAACGAACCCAAACACGACGGGTCTATCTTATTGAGTACAGGAGTTCCCATGGCCACCTTCCGACTCTATCATCAGATCAGCTCCATGGTACCATATAATTTCATTGTCACGCGATATACATATGCTTGCAAAATTTCAGCTCAATAGGAAATCGGGAAGTTGGTCAAATTTAACTTGCAAGATTCCACCCGAACTTACATACATACATAGTACATCCATCGCAAGTTAAATAAAAGCTTGTAATTAATAGAAAGAGAGCGACTGACTTGCCGATCTTGTCGATCTCGTCGATGAGCACGAGCGGGTTCTCGGTGTTGGTCTTCTTGAGGCACTGCACCAGCTTGCCGGGCATCGCGCCCACGTACGTGCGCCGGTGCCCCTTGATCTCGGCCACGTCCGTCATCCCGCCCACCGAGAACCGGAAATACTGCCGGTTGAGCGCGCGCGCGATCGAGCGGGCTACGGCCATAGACACCCGGTGTCATATTGATACATACACATGTTGATACATATACATGTTGATACATACACATGTTGATACATATACATGTTGATACATACACATGTTCATACATATACATGTTGATACATATATACATATTGATACATATACATGTTGATACATATATACATGTTGATACATATACATGTTGATACATATATACATGTTGATACATATACATGTTGATACATATATACATGTTGATACATATAGAAAGAAAGAAAGAAAAATATTTATTTAGAACTACAATGAAAACCACTTGAACTATTTAAATAAAATCAATAAGTAAATGTAGTCCTAAATTGGTCCTAGCTTAGCAAAATTGTTGATATAAACACATGTTGATACATGTAGGAGGGGGACGTGGTGCTAGATATTAGCTCGCTCGAATTAAAACAAAACTTCTTGGTTAAACACATTAATCTTCTTTGAAACGATTATAGACAAACGCACCCAACCATCCTCTACGCTCTTAACCCACGACTATCCCACCCTTCATTCAATCAATCCTCAAACACTCATCTCATTCAATCTACACTTGCGTTCCTACATACATACACATGTTGACACATAGACATGTTGATAAATATATATGTTGATACATTCACATATTGATATGTACACTTATTAATACATATTAACTCGAGAGTGCCAATCGACCAGTACAACATTTAGCTTTAAAAGAGTCCTGTTAACAACGCAGAGAAACTGGGCATCCTTTTATTATTAATATATGAAACAAAATATATAGATATATAAAAAAACAGCAGAAAAACAATAGTATATCCACAAGCTAAGCAAGTTATGCTTATGATTATGCAATGGACCACTCTGGGGCTAATCCCAGACGCCCAGACCATAATAAATAGCAGAAAGTTCGTTTACGAAACTCAGCAAAATGCTTAGAATATTCAACCACAGAGGCATTTTCAATCATAACTGGAAAACTAAAAACGACAAGACGGTAAGCATGTAAACTTACCTATACTAGTTTTCCCCACTCCGGGAGGTCCATGAAAACATAATATTTTCCCTTGTGTGGTCCCCTTTAACTGTGAAACGGCTATGAACTCCAATATCCTCTTCTTGATATCTTCCATACCATAATGGTCCTCGTCTAGTATTATTTGAGCGTCTTTTAGTTTTAAATTCTCTTCTGATGTAACACCCCATGGTAGAGATGTTAGCCAGTCGAGGTAACATCTCGTTACACTATCAAATTATCAAGAATAATAGGTTAAAACTATTATACAGCCAAAGGATTGATGCATTATTTGCGATGCGACATTGTTAATGACGTTAAACATTAACCAGTAACTTATATATATACTACACTAATGTACCAAATTGGTAACGCGTTATTAGGCTATAAATAAGACACGTCTATACAAATATTATAAAGAGGCAAAGTTTGTGAGTTTGGATGTTCGGGATAATCTCCCCTACTCATGATCCGATTTTGAAAATTCTTTCACCAGTAGAAAGATTAATTATTCTCGAGCGACATAGGCTATATTTGATTGTTAGGTATTAAAAATCAAAAAAGTAAAAAATGTTTTACGCCCAGCGAAATGGGCACACGGATGCCTGTCAAATATGTTACAGCAATAACATTGCACGCAAGTATTGCGCACATCCTCGTACGAGGTACTGGGAGTGCTTTCTATGTTTATGAATTAATTAAAGGTTACGACGCTTAATTAATCTTATACTAATATATAAAGCTGAAGAGTTTGTGTGAACGCGCTAATCTCAGAAACTACTGGTCTGATTTGAAAAATTCTTTCAGTGTTAGATAAGCCCATTTATTGAGGATGGCTATAGGCTGTATATCATCGCGTTATGACCAATAGGAGCGGAGCACCAATGAAGAATGTTTTTTTTACACTATTCCACGCGGACGAAGTCCCGGGCAGAAGCTAGTCCATGATATGCGTGTGATACATATATGGAAATATTTATCAACAAGTGGGCCTTCAGGACCAAATCCTATATGAAATAGTGAAAAACACTTAAAGAAGTCTTGGGGGCTAATTTTGAAGAAAATTAAAGTAGTGTCATTAGATTTTTGAAAAATCATTACCCTTGTCAGGTATCGAATCGGCCGATTTTGAAAAAATAACACAACCTATATTATTATACCAAATCATAGTGTAGCTTCTAAGAATCAATTTCTGTGAAGAAATGTTAAAAGGCAAACCAAGTGAAAGGGTTGGTTTTGAACCCGTTCGATTCCTGACAAGGGTAGTTGATTTTTTCAAAATCTAATGATACCACTTTAGTTTTCGTCAAAATCGGTCAAAGCCCTTTGGCCCTGAAAGCCCACTTGAAAAATTGAAATGTATTTGTTTGTTGAAATTACATGGAAGTAACCTAGGTACTGTATAATCAGAAACGAAACAGGTATTTAATTTCAAAAAATTCAACAATTCCTACAGACTTTAGAACCTTTTTATATAAACTTCTAAATTCATTAGTTGACTGTCCAGAAATTTTGTAAAAAAATTATTTATCTGTTAATGTTCGCGTACCCGTGCGCCCCACTCGTAAACTACCTGTTTTTACTCCCCTTCGTTATACCAAAAACTATACTCGCAATTGCTTCTTTTTAAAACATATAACCTCAACTTTGGTAGGGCATTTGCCCGACTGGATGACTACCACCCCTGGTCTAAAGTATGTCGCCATAACAACCTCGAGTTGTGTTCCGGCATTAGTGACCAGGTTCCAGTTTCCCTTAAGAGAGCAGCAGCGCATTTGTAGCACCTTTGGTGTTGCAAATGTCCATAGGCGATGGTAACCGCTTTCCATCAAGTGGGCCGTCTGCCTGTCTGCTGACCTCCTGCAATAAAAAAAAAAAAAAAAAACTTTATCGACATAGACATATTTAACATACCTTTACATAGACTTAAAATTAAACTAAATGAAATATTGCAGTAATTAAGCTTCAAAATGTTTTTTTTTCTCAATTTTCGAAATCTAAAGTTGTGTAACGTAAATTTTCACTGTTTTTCTGTCTCAGTTTAAAAAAAATATTTTTTATAAAGAACAATTTTTAGGCACTGTTAGATTATAAGAACAAATTTAATGTAACTCTAATTTAACTGGAAATGTACATATATATATCTGTTTGATGCCAAAATAAATGAAAAAAAAAAAACTAAAGCTAACTTGGGAGTAGATGAAAAATCAAGTTTAAAAATATTTCATATCTTGCATGTTTGAAAGAAATAATTTCAGTGTTTCTTCGTTATACACATTCCATGGGTATGAACTTGTGTAAGAAGCACTTACTTGAACTCTGAACTATGGCTCTCCAAGAAGTTGAGTTTGTTCAGTTCCTCATCAATGACAGTTTGAACTGCTTCAGGCACCTTCTTATCCGCGAGCCTTTCCCTGAATTTATCACCAATCGCATCTTTATCATCTTTCTCTAAGCCTAATTCTTTTTTGATCACCTGAAATAAATACAAACTTTTCAGTCATAAATATATAATCTTCAATTTCAATTTAATGAATACTAGTGGTCGCCCATTGGTCAAAATTCGACCTTAAGGTTCTGTTGTCAAAGACTATATATACTTCTATAATCACAGATTTCGCCAAGGCTACACTGTTCATTTGAATTGTACAATAAAAAAAAGAGTATATATGTGTGTGTGTTTGTCAAACACATGATAGTGTGTGTAATGTTATTTTTATTGATTTAATATAGTTTTTATGCATTTTTTTTTAAATATTAGCATTCTGCACTCCTCCTCTATATAAACTATAAGTGTCCGAAATTTCATATTCCTCCGTCCGCGCAATTTTCGTAAAAAAGGGTACAAAGCTTTTGCTTCACATGTAAGAGGCGACCAAACAACCCACAGCCACGTAGTAGGGCATTTGCCCGACTGGATGGCTACCACCCCTGGTCTAAAGTATGTCGCCATAACAACCTTGAGTTGTGTTCCGACATTAGTGACCAGGTTCCAGTCTCCCTTAAGAGAGCAGCAGCGCATTTGTAGCACCTCTGGTGTTGCAAATGTCCATAGTCGATGGTAACCGCTTTCCATCAAGTGGGCCGTCTGTCTGTCTGCTGAACTCCTGCAATAAAAAAAAATAATATGTAGATTATAATATAAAAATGTATACTTTTGGAACTGTTAAATACAACATGATTTCCTAGCGCGTAAACTATTTCTACGAAAAGCCTAGTTACCTAAACTATCGAGGTAATTAAAATTTATCCAGTTTCAAGACGCTCCAAAAATAAAATATGGTTTTATCAAATTTGCCAATGACAATATTGTATTATAGTCAGAATGTAAAATACTTTATAAATAATATCAGCCCATAAATGTCCCACTGCTGGGCTCGGGCCTCCCATTATAGGGGGCACGGACAGTGTACCCGTCACGCTTGTCCAAGGCGGCTTGGCATGTTTGACACATCGGTTATCTCGATGTGCAGGTTGCATCACGATGTTTTTCCTTCACCGTTGTTAGCACGTGGTAATTGTGACAATATGCACATCAGAGCAGAAAACTGACTAAGTGGTGCATGCGTTCCAGAGCCAGGATCGAACCCGCGCCCTTTGAGCCTGGGACGCGTGCGCTAGCCATTACGCTACCACAACTTCAAGTACTTTATGTAAGAATGAAAATGTTCTGTGAGAGTCGCTTTTAGAAACAAACATAATTTCCTTCTTCATCATCGCTTAAAAACTAGATACAATATTGTTATACGATATTATAAATTAAAAAGTATAATACCTTGAGTTGTTCATGCAATATGTACTTCCTGTGCTGTTGTTTGACCTTCTCCTCGACCTCTTTCCCAATTTTCTGCTGTAGTTTCGACAACTCATATTCTTTCTTTAGTAATGAGAGAGACATCATGAGCCTTTTGGGTATCTGTTATTGATAAGAGATAATAAAAATTAGCTCAATTAATATATACACTGTATATCTTGCGTTGTACGTAATATACAGGTGAATTGTTCAAGGCCTATTTTAATGAAAACTACAATGGTATCAGTATATTTTTGATACTAGCAGAAGGTGATGTCAGGAGCCTTAAGAACAGACGAGCGTGCATGACAAGAGTTATGAATGTCACAGAAGCAAGTGAGGTGTGTAAGAATAAGCCCGAATGGCGCTCTGTTGTTCGTGCCTACCCCGCAAGGGAACTGGCGTGAAGTTATGTATGTATGTATGTCTGTATATTTTTGAAAAATCAATTACCATGAACCTGTTTTATTATACCAAATCGTAGTGCAGTTTGTAAGGATCAATTTTGTGCAGTAATGTCAAACGGCAAACCAAGAGAAAGTGTTGTTTTTCAACAAAATGTTCTATTTTCCATACATATCATTTTTGTTTTTATTCCGATGTTTTGACCACTTTTCAGTAGCCGCGAACACGGAAGATTAAGATGGCAGGTGGTAATTAAACTTGATGTCTTGTCTTCCAATCAAAACAAAGTTTTATCCGTGCAGGGATGGAGAAAGAATACAATTTCTTGCGTTGAGGCGACAAAACCCACAGCCAGGTGGTAGGGCATTTGCCCGACTGGATGCCTACCACCCCTGGTTTAGAGTATGCCGCCATAACAACCTTGAGTTTAGTTCCAGCATTAGTGACCAGGTTCCAGTCCCCCTTAAGAGAGCAGCAGCGCATTTGTAGCACCTTTGGTGTTGCAAATGTCCATAGGCGATGGTAACCGCTTTCCATCGAGTGGGCCGTCTGCCTGTCTGTAAAAAAAATTTCTTACATCCATTTCTTCGAGTATAGCCTGAAGTTCGGCAGATTCAGCGCCAGTCAAAGCTGCCCCGAGGTCGCTCAAGTACACCGGATTATCGACGACACGCTGCCCTTGCGCCAACATATGGTGGAGTGATTCCCTGGAAATATAAAGCAATGCTGTATTTATAGGATACTTTATTAACATTAGTTATAGTTAATACTGTATTTGGCAATTCTTGGTCAATTGTTCTTACTAGTTTTATTTAAATTTTTAACCTGATGCCCTGCTATAGACCTGGGTTAGTGTGAGTACTGCATCATTGAGGTGTAGCCAAGAGTTTATTGTGTTGAGAGACAACACTGCAACCGGTCAAAGCAGTACTTCAGACCGTAGCAACGCGTTGTGCTTTATAAAGCCCAGGTGAGGTCGTATATGGAGTACTGCTTACACCTTTGGGCTGGAGCACCTGCCTACCAACTTAATCCCCTGGACTGTATTCAATGTTGAGCCGTTCACATTGTTGATGATCCCATACTCAGACGGTCTAGATACGCTTGATCTTAGGACACTTCACGTCTCTCTGCATATTCTACCGACTGTATAACGGGAAGTGTTTCGATGAACTGTTTAGAATGGTGACTTCATCCTCTTTCTACCATCGCACCACTCGCCATCGGTTGGAAGTTCAACAGTTCTGTAGAACGTTTCTCTTGCCTTAGGGGATTTAGAATGAGCTCCCACCCAATGTGTTTCGACAGCGCTATGATATGGAGTTTTTAAAAAAGGGTGTCATAAAATTTGGTTTTGCAAATGTCCATAGGCGATGGTAACCGCTTTCCATCAAGTGGGCCATCAGCCTGTTTGCTTTACTACAGCTGTAAAAAAAGAAGCAACAATGTTAATGATGTTAAAAGTTGACAGATAACTCACGCATATACACCATTAACAAGGCACTTTTATAAATAATTTTCTTTTTTTAGCAGCCATTGAAACATTAGTTTGTATTTTTAGCTGTACTACACTCACACAAACACAGGCTAGAGAGTAACCCCTATTGTGAAATATTAGAGACTGGAGCTATAGTAAGAATTTTATTCTTTTATATTGAAAATGCAACAAGCAGCCTAAATTCCTAGAAGACAAAAAATACCAACCTGTACAAAGGATTCAAATTAATAATATCCCTAATGGTCTTAATAACTTCTTGGGTAAGTGCTTTAACTTCCTCGGTCTGCTTGAACTTCTCATGCATCATATTCTCAACCTTCACCATTACCACTTGGTCCGGTGGCAGCTTATTCGTCTCCTTCTCTGAATTTTCAGGTTCTGACCTCTTCCTTATATTCTTGTACTTCCGTCTTCGGCGTTCAGCATCTGACTCTTCACGGGTAATGTTAAGCTCCGTGTTAAATAATGGAAATTTCAACTTCATTTCTGAAATGTGTCACATTTCAGAAGTGGAGTTGTCTTGAAGACATATTAGATAGCAGTAAACTCAGGTAAATTATAAACAGTTTAATCATTTCATGGCTGTTAACCTGAAAGTATTGGTAAATTATTGACATAGATTCTAAACTTTTTTTTACTGCATGACTTCAACAGACAGACGGCCCACTGGCGGAAAGCAGTTACCAATGCCTATGGACATTTGCAACAGCAAAGGTGCTACAAATGTACTGATGTACTCGAAAGGAAGACTGGAACCTGGCCACTAATGCCGGAACACAACTCAAGGTTGCTATGGTGGCACACTCTATACCAGAGGTGGTAGCTATCCAAATCCAGGTAGTCTAATTTACCACCGCTTTGCAACATGTTGTGGCTTGAAGAGAAGAAGCGGCTAAGAAACTCTTCAGCAAACAAACAGCAAACAGCCACAAGGGGCGAAACATCAGAATAATAAAAATCAAATATATTCCACATTAAAACATAGTTTTAATATGGAATGAATTCAACAGAAAAGTGTAGCTACACTTAGGGGTTGCCACTATGCAAGTAACCAAGAAATGAAAAAATATCATACAGTGGACATAAGAGATGTGAATTATCATTAAACTATGGAACTAGGAAACAATGTTGAATCCTCAAGTAGAAAATAAAAGTTTGTTAAAAAATTCTTACTGTTAAGCGTGGATTGCATAGATCAAAGATTAAGATGAGATGATGTTAATAAGATTAAAGATAGTTTTAAAGTTAAAGAATTAAAATTTAGTAACATTTGAAGTATGTTTGTGTACCAAGTTGAATGGAACAAAGGTTAGAGTCTAGCTCCAACAGAATTTGTATACTGGCCTGAGAGACTACTATCCTATGGCCATCCCCCCTTTTTTAAGATGAGAAGTGTAGATCAGCCAATTCTGACTTAATTCGCCGCTAATAGCATATATGCAACACTACTGTATAACTTGATAATTAGTTCGCAACTGTTTTATTTAAATTTAAATAAAATCTATTGGTTGACTATAGACACCTGAATGTTTAATAGGATTGTGGTGTCACATATGACAATTATTTGGTCACCATTCCTTAACACTTACCAACAGGTCCAGTCTCAATCTCGTCCTCAATAAACTGCCCTGTTATTTTAATCCTCCGATGCGCCATTACAACCAACCGCAACTTAAAATCCATGTCTTGCATCTCATGGATTTGTGCAAATACACCAACTTGATGAATATCATCAAGATTTGAGACTACATCTGATTTCTCATCTTCCTTTTTGCGCAAGAATATACCAACATAGGGCTGATTCAGTTTCACTTTACGTCTTATTAGATCTATTAGTGCTGGGTTTGAAATCTGAAATTAGGACGAATTTTAATTTTCATTTCAAAAATTAACAACTAAAATACAATTAATAGTAGACAAATAATTATATGAAATTTTATTAAAACAAGAATTATCAATTGACACTAAATATATACACAATTACCATCCACACTAATTGACTTAAGCATAGTTTAATTAACTTAACAGTATTTTTTCTGTACTCAATCTTTTATTACACTTTATTATGAAACAATGTTACAAGTTCATAAAGACTTTAATAATAATAGCAATAGGTGTTATGTGAGCAATTGATCAATTACACTTCCATATAAAATTTAAAGTTATAAATAAAACATTCAACCAAAATGTATGAGAATTGTATTGCCACCATTACTACCTCAAGTTATGTTCTGGCATAAGGGCTAGGTTCCTCCCTTAAAGACTGTCAGAACCACTTTCTATGAGGTGAGCCATCAGCCTGTGTGCTGCACACAATCAAAAACATTATTTGTTCTTTATAAATTTAATAATATTCAAAGAGCTGCAACCCTATTTGACACATACCTCTATTAACTTGATAAACCTGGGAAAGACCGGGTTTCTGTTAATAGCAATCACTGGGACCTGTGGCCATACTTCAGGCACCGCTACAGTTGCTGGCAATTGACTGCTAAACAACGGAGTCTCGTCTTTTACTTCAGGATCTTCTTCCGGCGGATCATCACTTTTTGGCGTCGAATAAAATCTTTTAATGCTAAAATTTACTGCACTAAGCCCATAATCATCGCCATAACCACACACTCGATGGTTCGTACGCCTATTTAAGCCATAAAACAACCTTTGCACCGGTTTATGTGATGCAACTTTTGTAATACTTCTTGCAAACCGAACTGAAGATGTTAAGTTAGGATGTAGTACGGAACTACGAAATAAATATCTAGATGAATGCATTTTCTTAATATTACTCTAGCCGAGGCTATCTCTGTTTATATGTTTTCATTTAATACAATAAATATATCACGAATAGGTTACTTTCCAGATTCTTCAACAAACTTCAAATTTTTTATAAAAAAACCCCTACTGACGTTCATCTGGTTTTGACAACTAGCAATTTACATTGAGAATTCATCATGATTTTTTGATTATTTTGATTAATTTAGTAGTCAATTGAATAAAATACATTTAAATTAATATTACATTATCAAAATAATATCTAGCTTTGTAATATTACTTAAAAAAAAACTCTTACTATGTTGTATGGACTCAGTTTCTTTGTCTACCTTTGCTAAGAAGAATAAATATCAATATAACCTATAAAAGTTCTCATTTACAAATTTATTAGATTATTACTTTACTTTATAGAATTGAAATTATTTAATTTTGTTGTTGTAGATGTGCCTGAAAAATAATTAATACTGCGAATTATAAATCCGTACACGATAATATGATTTTTGTAGTGTAACTTATGTATCTAAGGAACAATTACCGAAATTTTTGTAAAGTCTCACAGGTATTTACGTGAATTACTATTTTTTATTAATTTTCTTAGAAAACCACGCAATGTACTTTGGAATACTCAAGTACATGATCAGATTTTTGATTGAAAATAATTTGTGGCGTTTCACATACTTCCAAAATGCACATTAGAATATTTCAAATGTAGAATTAAACACATTTCTATCTTATAGTTACATACATATTGTCACGTCTGTTTCCCATTGGGATAGGCAGAGACGATGGATCTCAACCTGCTATGATCCTGACTAACACTTCGCTTCATCAACTTTCATTTATCTTTTCATACATAAACGCTTATTTAAACTACTTTTTATCCAACCTTTCTTCAAAATTTTCTTATAGTTAATTATGAAAATGGAACAGTCAGCAGTTCAAAAGTCTATAAAAGAAGGGCAAGCCGAAATACTGCTAAAAACAGACAAAGTGTTCTATAATCCAGTCCAGGAATTTAACAGAGATCTAAGTATTGCTGTATTAACTGTATTTGCTAAAGACTATAAAGCTGAGAAACTTGAAAGGCAGGCGAGGAAAGCAAAAAAACAGGATACAGATGAGAATGATAGTTCTGATAAGGTAAGATATTTGTTATTCCATTAATTATTACTCAAAAGTAACCATTATTGGCTTAAACCATATTCATTGGCTTGATGAAATTTTTAGTTTTTTTTTTTGTGCAGTATGCATAATTCAATTATACTCTGATTTTTTCTGTTGCTGAAGCACAGCAGACAGGTTAACGACTTAACTGTGATGGAAAGTGGTTACCATCTTTAGAAATCAGCATTGCTAGAGGTCCTACCAATGTGCTGCTGGCCTTGAAGAGTTAATTGGATACTGGCCACTAATGCTGGAATACAACTCGAAGTTTTTATGGCAGCATACTCTAAACCAGGAATGGTAGCCATCCAGTTGTGCATATGCCCTACCACCTGCCTGTGGGTTGTCTTGTCGCCTCTTATGACAGGTCACCCGGCTGCAGAAATTAGTATTCTTTTTCCGTTCCTACACAGATTTTTAATTACCTGGATTAAAATTATAGCTGCAATCAAACTTTTTTATGTTGCAATCTTGGAGCAACTTACCACTGTGTGTTGAATCCTATAATATTTCTGTAGGATTCAACTCACTTATGAATAAAAAAAAGGTTAACTGCAGCTGTCATTTTAGTCCAGGTAATTAAAAATCAAAGTATACACTAAACACTTGACCCAGGCCAGTGTTCTATAGATAAGCATATTGTATTTGTTAGATTGGCATTTATTTTGGTTTAAAGATGATAAAAGAAATGAACAGTGGCTTATTTCAGATGGTAATATGCTTACAGCTTTAATATACTGTAATAAGAGCAGGATAAATAGAAAAAAATGTCATCAGGTTCATAGGAAGTGTCTTCTGTTCTTAACACCCTAATATTTGCAAAACCCTTAGTGTTACAAAGGTTAGCTAATTGCTTTATTAGCAAATCACCCAATATTTATTATGAGGATTATTTATATGAAAATGTCCTAAGTAGGTGGTGATTCAATCACATTGCTATATATTGGTTCCATTAACCAGATTACCATTTTTTCAGCCTGATGTATCAATCTTAGAAGCCTTGTCAGCAACAGGTTTAAGGAGTATAAGATATGCTAAAGAAATCCCAGGAATAACAAAAATTATTGCAAATGATCTGTCACAACAGGCTGTTGAGACTATTAAAAATAATGTTATACATAATAAAGTGGAAAATTTAATTGAGACAAGTCATGATGATGCTTGGTAAGGTACTTTGTATGTATGAAATTTTTTATGTACGAATTTGTTCGAATAAAACCACTCATACTAGGAGACAAAATGTCCCGCAACATGATGTGTAACATCAATCTATGTGACACTGCAACTTAGCCCAAAGTCCTTGACATTTTAGGTCAGTGATTGACAAACCGTGAACCGTACCCTGTTCTAATATATACAATTTTTTATATAGTGTAAATATCTTATGAGACTGGAGATGACTGTAGACTACTCCTTTAACTTGGAGATGTTATCAAAATGGCCAAAGGAATATTTTTAATATATATAAACTAATTGGGGCCATCCTCAAATTATGTCACGAATTTCATGATTTTTTACCCCTACCTTGTCCTTATCGGTCCTTATTGGTGAGATTCTTCTCTCCCTAGTGTGACATCACATACTTTTCAATTCAACACCAGGAAATTATTAAATTAAAACAGCAGTTCCAT